>UXGD01007630.1:0-10640 GCA_900474315.1 Torymus auratus | reverse complement strand
CGATTTTAATTATCAAGGTCTCATTCTATTCTTTAAGTAATTTCACGGGGACCTACCCATAGAAAAATTCAAAATTACTTAAAACCATCTAAAAAAAAAAAATTAACAAAACACTGGAATCTTTTTTATTTTTTATAGTATTGCAATTTTGAGGGGCTCATTTGGTTCCATTTGCAACTTCAGAGGAAGGTATGAAAATATAAAAATTATCAATATCTGCAAAACTATGTAAGATTGTTCAAACAAAGTTCGTAAAGGTACATACATGCATTTATGCATCACAAACTTATGCTGGTTCTACAACCTACTGAATTGTTAGGCGTGTCTGTCAAAATCACTAGAGCGTGTTGGTAACATTCACAGAGCCAACCTTCTAAAAAAATAGGATGATATTTTGTTTACTCGTAAACTCAATATATCGTGCGATTATTTTTTAAAAGGTTGGCTCTGTGAATGTTACCAACACGCTCTAGTGATTTTGACGGACACGCCACAAAAGTTCGGTAGGTTTTAAAACCAGCATTATATAAATTCTTATAAACAATCTGATTTAGATTTGCTGGTATTCATAATAATGGAATTTCATATCGGTAACTTCCGCTGAATTTGTAAATAGAACAAAATCAGTACTTCGAAAATGAAGTCAGATAAAAATAAAAAAAAAAATTCCAGTGTTTTGTTAATTTTTTTTGTTAGATATCATTATCTCGTTTAACAATAATTAATACTAAATTAAAAAAAAAAATTACTTTACTTGAAGAACACTTCTTTCCAATTACACCATCCCTCTTATTAAGTATAATATTCCAAAAATTATTTAAAAAAAATGTTTATATTTAACGTCAACTTTGGCATTCGAACTACTTTAAGTCATAATTTGTGTCAGAATTGAGTTCCAGCTCAACTTTCAGATAAAAAGCCTGAGCTCTGAACTTTTAGAATTGAAATCTTTTAAATTTTAGAATCTTATCGTTTTCTATTAGCGAAAATGGAGATTCAAGGTTAGGCAACTGACCACTCCTAATTTTGTGTATTGTAACTATGTGAATAACCCAGTGTTTCAAATAAGTATTAACATTATGTAAAACATATATCTATAACAGAAAATACTAGTCGACGAAACATTAATTCGTAGTACAAAAAACTTTATGAGTATTTGACTTTTCTTTTACACCTAGTTACACCTACGTAACTACTTGATACGATAGTTAGAAAATAATTTACATAATTTATTCCTTTTTTTCAATTACGAAAAACCTTTAAGATGAAAAACACGACACGTGCGTAAATAAAAAATATATTTGAATTCATTTATGTATACATAGCACAAAAGAAAATTCGATATAAGCAATTTGTTAATAATCTATAATTGATTCGATCCGCAATCACAAGAGCGCAACCGCACCGCATCCCCGCAAAAAAACTCGAAACCAAAACAAAACACACGAATTTCATCAACCATTATACACCAACCTTTCACCTTCCTCTCTTTTTTGTGTTACAGAGGGTCTGGAGGAGCGCATCGAGCACTATGCAAAAAAGCGCCGCATCGAAAAAACGAGCTGATAATGTCTTCCGCCGTTTCACCGCAGCTCTCCTATCTACCCCGTTAAATAACACCCCGGCAACGGGACAAAAAGCGAAATCGTCTGGACGACAACGGAGCGTTTCGACATTGCCGCAGTTCTGTCTACCGGCGCAAAAAGCTCCTCTCCCTCAACTTTGTACTCGCCGGCTATCGCTTGCACGCACGCGGTAGGATGCTGCGGAGCGAGTGCACGCGCTCGAGGAGAAAGAAGGTGTATAGCGACACGGTCACGTAACACGCGACGGCGAACGATAATCGCCACGTGTGTGTAAAGTTCAAGAGCTTTTTCGCACGAGGGAGACTTGCGACAGATGAGTGAGTCTGTGTATATTATGTTTATATGGAATCGCGTGCAGCCGGTTTTTTGCGTAGGGGCGGCTTGGCTTTCATAAGATTGGGGGAGCGGAGAAGTGGTGGATTGTTGTGAGAGACGGTGAGATTGTGAGTGTATTGTGGATCGGTTGATAATAGTGAATGTACACGTGATGAATTTTTTATAAAAGGAGTGATTTTCGTTAGAATAAAATTGTATATAATATAAAACTATTTATTTATTAAATCTTTTCCTCAACAACATTGGTTCTGTAAAATTCCATATTAATGTGTTCCAATAATGTTTTAAGTAAATAATTTGTCCTATAGTGGATTACTCTCAAATACAAAACTGTTTAACGAATACTTGTATGAAAACAAAAACGTTATTATGGAGGAAATAATATACGTATCAATAATAGCTACTAAAGAATAACAGTCATAAGGTTATCTGTTAAAAATATTTGTTCAAGCTTAAGTCGTTATTTACATAAGTGAATAGTTCAGTAAAGACGTTCAAGTATAGCCACGATGAAAAGCGTGAGAGTATAAACAAAGATAGCTGCGCCGCTAGGACGAACCGTACAATATTTTCATTTCAGAATCATTCAACTTTTCTTTTGTTCCTATATTATAAAAGTCATGCTATAAAAGTTATGCTTACTAGTTGTAAGAGAGAATTCTGAATTTCTTTATATAATTCGAAAGATAACATTAACTTATTCTGCGATAATATTTTAACAAAAACATATTATCGGGTACTATTATGTCGCGAAAAAGTTGGAAATTTCAAAATCGAAGTTTACGTAAACTTATGTAAATATAATTTTTTTTATTTATTTAATAATAACTTTACATGTATTGAATTGAAATTTTTTATTTTGCATGCACGTGATATGTCATTAAAATATATAAAGTACATTATTTACCAACGCTATATTTACAGTAGTTTTAAAAAGGAGCTGATTATCAACTTTTACGTAAATGCACGAGCGCAAAAACCTTTTCCATTTATTTTCCCTTTAATCAAATATCGATTCGATACACACAATTTCTTATACACACGAGTTACTGACAGAAAAATGCTTTGATCGATCCGCGTGCTCGCGATAACTCCAGATTCAACATTAATTTTCTGTCAAATCCCCGCGAGATTATTCGTCTTTGTAATCGGCGCGTGAGAGAGCAAGCGCGTTCACACTTTGTTCACTCCGAGACGATTGCGGCAAAATAAGCTTTTTGCGACATTAAACATGTTTTATTGTCGACAAATGAAACAAAATGCTTTTGAGATATCGAATTTTTCTTTTTTCTTTCAAATATTTATTGATAAAATGAAGATGTAATGTATATAATTGGTATATTTGACTAATGGATGTTTCAAGTTTTTAAAGAGTATAATAACAAGGCAATCATATCGTGAATGTAAAATGTGAAATTATACAAAAAATTTCGGAGAGAAAATTTTCCAGCGGCGTAGCGCACTTTGATGCTCGGCTATATAAACGTACACGTTTGAGGAAGCTCATTGCACAAAAAATGCAATTGTTTTTTTGCTCGAATTGCTTTAACCCCCAGATGCTATAAAGAATATTAATGGAAGTGATGCCGGTAGTGGAATATTTGCCTATCGTATAAGCAGAGAATAAAAAAAAACTAATTTGAATGTTACTTTTTACACGCAAGCGCATCGCAAAAGTTCAGATAAGGGAAACCTGTATTTTTTAATTGATGCGGCACTCAGAAGTCTATTTGTGCTTATGGTTACATTCTAATTCGATTCTGATGATCTTACCGAATGCAGTTAAATCGGGTTTTTAATTTACAAAACAAAAAACATTAACTGTTATATTCATTGCGACTGGTTTTTATTAAATTGTTGACGATATCGGGCGGTAATAGCTGAGTTGTGTACAATTAAACGAATATTTTTATTTCTTGTATAACTTTAATACACTATTTCAAGCATTCATTTATTTTAAAGAAAACGTTACACTTGACCATAAACCGAAATCGATCCTTGTAACCACGAGCTTTCACCCGACATCAAGCACAACGCAACCTGCGTACGTGAAACAATTTCCCTCTTTTAAAGTCACCTGCTCTCTGCCCTACAAATTGCACACTTTAAGAACTTATTGTTCACTATCCATGCTACAGATCACGTATACCTCTATCCTATACAACAATGCAGCTGCGACACTCGGTTAGAAATGCACGGCTCGCGCATTCTCCGTAATCCGCGTAACGACGTGGGGGGACAGATAAGAGACGGAAAACGCGCGCGCGCACGCGAATCAAAGTTCACGCGAGCGTAGAAAATTTTTCGGCCGATTACTAATGTCATGAATCATATACTTTGTCGTCTTTTTTTACGTCCATGCATCATGTATTGTGTTTCTAATATATAATAATGTGTATAGGGAATGAAGAAGATTTAAATAAAGACTCGTAAAATTGTTCAATTAGATTTCATTGTTATATGTTACAGCAGAACAGGCCGGTATTTGTTTTTTCAGCGATAGGTTGGGCGGGTTAAGTATCGCGATGACTCGACTACTTAAAACGTGCGTATCTGCCACATTCTTGTAGGTTTAGGGGCGAGTTATCGCTGCACATATACTTATGCGCGAGGCACGCGTCGATGCGTTCGATATAGTTGGGTTTGAGTGTGGGGAAGAGGAGTTGGATCGTGATTGATTGATGTTAAATTTGAAACGTCTAGATTAACATTAGTTACGAGAGGAAGAAGCGCGAGTCCGCACATTATTCATACATTGTTATAACGTTCAGCGAACAATGAGATAATTACTTTCTATTTTACTTTGCACGTGATTATATAATGGTAGAGTATTTCAACCCTTGTTGTCTCTTTTTATGTGTTATTATTAATGTTTATGTAGTTGTGTTTTGATTTTCAATGTTTGCAATTGGTTTGTGATTTAAAAACAATAGTTAAACTTACATCAGTAAATAAATCAATCGGAATTATGAATCTAGTGTCTGAAAAAGTAATGAATAGATAAAATTATTAATTGTACAATTTTACATCACAAAAAATTGTATTGTTTCTCACAGAATAATCATTACAAATCACGTGTTACAACTAAACTTGTAAATTATTTGAAATATAATTATGCGTAGGTAATGGACCGGAAAAACGGGTTACCTTCGGTGATGCATGAACTTCGTATAAAACTACGCAGGCAACAACAGTCAACAGAAAACGATTGATGATGTATATATACATGTTTCTAGATTTAATAATAGAAAGACCACATTATATTGTATAAGTATAAGAAATAGCAGTTCACATTGACAGAAAATAATATATTTTAGTGCGTGCTCTATATGATACCAAACAAATATTGTAAATTGCTATCACAATAGATCTAAATATTGTAAAACTATAATGAAAAAGGTGCCGCAATGCCAGCCATAAAAATCTAGAACATGAAAATTAAAATCACAGCCATATATTTATTAACCCGTGTCATTTAAAACGAGTCTTTATCTTAACATGAACATCCTGATGGCATGAAATCATTCTTCTTATAATACAAATAGATTTCGCCCGTGACGCAGATTTAGATTTTTTTTCAAACGCAGCCTACGCCAACTATTAGGAACTTTTCCACCGGCGTTTTTTTGCGGTTCGTTCAATTGTGTATATACGCATATCTATATCTCATGAACTTTACCGAGAAACGGACTATAAATTGTAAAGCCTTATAATGTTGCTGAAACAAAAACCACGTATAATTGTAGAAATACTAGGAACGCAGATTGTTAATTAATAAAACCGCACTACAAAATTTGTGTTCAAATTATCATTTCTTCAAGGTTTCATTACCATTCTCGAAACGTAAGTGTACATGCATGCAATCTCAAAATATTCCTACGTACGTACTTTTTTTATTTATTTGATGTATATATACTTCTTTAATGAAACCGCATCCATGCACAATAAAATGATAATAAAGGGCAGACGTCAGCAGTTCACCGTAATGGAAATTCACAAACCACATTATGGAACCTACCACCTATACCTGTCCTATGCTTCTCTGCGCTGTCCATTAGCGCATTTACGTATATAATAAGCGTATAGCAGCGACCACCGCCGGGACGTTCCGATATGAATCATTGACTTTTTCTTCGTCGATCGGATTGAATCGCCGCTGCTCGTACGCTAAGCCGATCGGACGCCGAGAATTGAATTCATGCATGCATCTCATAGAAATGTAAGAGAGCACGAGATGCCTATAACTGATGGACTGTGTAAACTTTTCTTTTTATTGCGGATTAAAAAATAGAATTGCAAATTGCTAGATTTAGACGTACTTTTTGCCGTCTAATTAAGTCGTAATAGCACGAGTAATTGCACTTTTATTAGCTTTATGAGCATTGAATATTATCTAATACGATTTTTTTTTACAAATTTTAGAAGAAGAAGTTTGATAGCTTCTAGTATTACCTTTATTTGAGTCTATAATTTACAGAATTTGTCAAATTACAAATTGTTACGAATTTTAGAAGAAGTTTGACATCTTATTAATATTTCTTTTTTGTATGCATTTGAGGCTATAATACTTGTCAAATTCAATGATTTGAAGTGAAAAGAAATATTTATATTGATGAGGATAAAAATTGATGTAAGATGTGTACATATATAGATATGCATTGTTTTTACTAAAAAGTGCCACTTAATTACGATTTTTAATGACTGAAGTCGTATAAAAAGTAATCATTAAATCCATGAGGGTGGTATCGTGTTTTATGTTCGTAAATTCTAGAAAAGTTTATTATGGCCTTTCGTAGCTATACTGCTACATAAGTACTTTTTAGATCTTTAGTATGCTATAGGCCTATAGCTATTATAGGTACGATTATATTTTTACCTCAAGGGTTTGATATCTTCAGATGTTGATATCTAATTTTTCTGGCAAAAAAAGGAGATTTCATTACCTATGTTTTGAAGCAATACACATCATAAAAAGATGTTACTCCTGACAACAATAAGCTAAGGTTAAAGTTCCTAAACCCATTTTATGCAGAGATATATAGCTTTAGCAGAATGAAAACATTTTACAATGAAACATAATGAATATTAATAATTTTTAAAAGCATGCAATAAGCGGTTTTTTGTTACTAACAAACTATTTAATGGCCACAAATACACATTTTTTGCATGTAATACAGAATTTGAGGTGCAATTAAATTATACACCCGTTCATTTATTTATGAGGAACTATACTGCATTGTGCAACTTCCATGCAAACCAACTTCATTTTATAGCATTCACAATGCTTAAGTTTTTATGAGATACTGCCATATTATAGCGATTTTTTACTTCCCTCTTCATGAGATGACAAAAAGTATGAGAAATGAAGCCTGGAAGGCAGCCAAGAATTAGCAACAACTGAAAATTTCCCGGACTTTTATTGCCAAATAGTATATGTCCATTCGTTTGACATATCCATATCTGAATAAATCTCATAATTATTTATCAATTGAAATTAATTCTAATTTGAGGGAGTTTGCAGTTTTCTTATTAGAAGTTTATTTAAATATAAATTGGCAAGATTTGATTAATTTTTTCTTGAATTCTCGTTTATCCTCAAGCAATTAATGCACCCGCAGAATTTGTAAATAGAAAAATACCTGTAATGTATATAATTTTCCAAAATACAGATTTTCCGAATACTGCTAGGACGCTTAGAAAGTTTCAAAATTAATTGTACAATGTAAATAAACGTGACAAAACTGCATTCACGCACATATTATTTTTAAAACACAAAAAATCTATGCTTTACGTTCATTCCATTTTATCATATCGCATGTATTATACCAGTTCAATCAAGCATTTAAATATATATATAATCTAACTAAACAACCAATAATTAAAAATAATCAGTTGTCAGCTGCCGCCTAACTTGAAACTCCTATAATAAAGCAGTTTGTAAAATCACAACTGCATTTTCATTATTTTCATTCCAACTTCTTTTCCGACCTCTTCCTCTACCCTTGAACTTTGCCAAGAGAAACAGCGGGAGATATCGACGCAAAGCATCTACGCAATTGCGTTGACAATTCAATTATGCCTTTTCCTAGCCACTTAATATGTCGTCTAATATGTTTAAGCGCAAAACAGACCAAGAGTAATAAAATGTGCCTGCGACTTTATGTCATTTTTATGATCCATTCATTAAAACAACATCATATTCGCGTTGCGTAAGGAGTGTTTTTTTTCATTGAAATATGCAAATTTTTCAAAAGTAATGCTAACGTGACAAATCCATCTTCTTATAGTTTCAATCCATTTTGCAAAATGCTTGTCAGAAATATGATATTAAATTCTCATCTATAGTGCATATTTTGAATATTATATATATAAAGCCAAATTAGCCCTCATTCAAATAAATCACATCCCGCATATTATATACTCTTGCGAAAGGGCGCAATAAAAATGAAGCATGAACCGCAGCTAACGTGCATACCATAAAAAAATAACCCCGAAACCTTAATACACCTTGCACATCTTCCGAGCGAAACGCGCGCGCGATAGAACCAGTTATGGCTCACGCCTTGCATCATCATCCTCCTCGCGGTACCCGATTTATTATCCCCCCACTTTATATCCCGCACCTGGCGATGATCATTGCCGAATATACATATTCCTCGCCACTAAATCAATCCGCCCAAAGAGCCCGCGGGAGAAAGCACTTTGCACAACGCGTTCGCGCGAGGCTCTTTAAAAATTCGCTCTCGATAATGAAGCGAAGGAATTGCAATAGCGCGGGGCAAAGTCCAATGTACCGCGGCGGAGAGAGAGAGAGAGAGAGAGGGTAGCGGCAAAAAATGCGTGCATGAGTAATAAACAAATGAGATGTATATAGCGTGGCGAAAGGATCTGAGTAATTCGGGCGCTCGCGCGTGTACGCGATAATAAACGTGACAACGTCTCCGGGTAGATGAGACTGAGGCTGCTGAGGATAAGAGTAAAGACGGGGCGAAAAACGGAGGGATTTGGAGCGAGATATATACGGGTGTGTATATAAAGGAGGAGCGGAAATTTAAAGTTGAGTCGGTGAGGTGAATAATGGATTATATTTTCGAGATCTTTTGGGTGTTACAGTTGAGTATTATGATTACATATGGATATACGTCAAGGCTTTTTATTTTAATGCATGAACGAATTTTTATGTTAATTGTTTGGATTGTAATTTTATTGATAAAGCTTGTAAAAACTGATTATTTTATGTTTATATAACGTTGTAAACATGCAGTAAAATTACTTTATCACACGCACCGAAAACGTATCCATAAAATTGTTTATAATATATTTTTCTATAATTATGTCAATTAAAATTTTTAAACCAATTCTGATAAGCTCAAAATAATACTTTCCTGCTTGACCCTTGCGTAAGACTGAAATTTTTCGATTGTCTGGACCATTGTTTCAAGCACGTTTTAATATAATGATTCCTATCTAATCGAGACTTTTTGCACACTTTTTTGTTCATCTCTGAAATTTCCAATTAAGAGCTACAAAAAAATTTCGCAAAAACTGTAGTTACATATATTTACACAATAATACCGCTAATACAGAGCTATATATATACAAAGAGTGGAAATCACACATGTGTAGCGTATCGGAATAACATGTATGTGAGGAAAGATAACAGATACTTTGATTTTCGATTACGATTTAATCGGGTTTATAATTAACACTGATAATGTTTAAATAAATGATAAAATGCATTACATAAATATTGAAGTCACTTTTCGACTTTAAGAAAACATGAAATTATTGTATTTTATTTTATTGTTTAAATTCTTAAGACAATTTTGAAAATTGTTATACAGTCATATGGAAATTTATTAAAAATGAAAATTTTAAATTTATACAACCGCCGTAAAATCATAATTAATATATTGTTTCTTAGTCACTCTAATAATAGAAGAGTTTTACGTCATGATTGGTCTATATATCATTTTTCTCTACTTTATAGTGTAGAAAACATTTTAAATTAGAGATAAGCAGATAAATAGAATAAATGGGGCAACAAAAAAGGTAATCAAACTTTTAATGTCAAAAATGCCATAGAGAGAATAGAAAGATATTCCTATCTAGTTACACTTTATTATGAAATCGAGTTAAATATAGACTACTAGCCGTTTAAGAGGATAGACAATTTAAGGTGAGACTTCATAATGTATAGAAAATCGAAATTAAACCGATTTTCAGGAATTTTTTTTAAAGATGAGGAATGAATATACATTTAAAAAATTTTTAATGCTATATATCGATGGCCGAGAGGATTAACTCACTAACTCAGCGAAGGCTTTGAAAACCCGCTAACTCAGCGGAGGTTTCAAAAAGCCTCTAACTCAGACGCGTTTTTTTTCTTCAATTTGAAATTTTTTATGTTAAATAATCGATTCTAATTACTTTCTGAATTTCTAATCACGTCTATTGTATAGAAATCGTATTTTAAAATCCTACTTTTACACAGCTGCCACCACAAAATTGAAGAAAAAACAACGCGTCTGAGTTTGCGGCTTTTTGAAACCTTCGCCGAATCAGTGGGTTTTCGAAACCTTCGACAAGTTAGCGGGTTTTCGAAGCCTTCGCTGAGTTAGCGGGTTTTCGAAGCCTTCGCTGAGTTTGCGGGATCTCGAAGCCTTCTCTGAGTTAGCGGATTATTCCTCTCAGCCGTCGATATAACAAGCCGTTCAG
>UXGD01007629.1:0-10643 GCA_900474315.1 Torymus auratus | reverse complement strand
GGGGGGGGGGGGGGGGGGGGGGGGGGGGGGGTGCAGCTGGCAACTGCTCGACTGAAAAACGACACTCTACCTTATCGACTCGGCAGTATCTTCTCTGTTTTTTTACAATGATATGTACGCGAGACTTTTAAGTATTTTTATTTTGTTTCCTTTTGTTCTCTGCTTATAAGTATTAAGTATCTGCGTTGATTTGCGATAAGTAGACCGGACTTGTCGAGCGTAGGTAGGTATTATTAGGTACTACTGGAGACACTCCATTACTATTTTATTTTTTTATTCGATTAAAACCAAAATTCTTTTCACTGAAATACTTTTAGATGAATTTGTTTAATAAAAAGATAACATAACATGTATTGTTTATTAGAAAGAATAGTTTCTTAAATAATTAAATATCGTACACATCGTAAACATCGTAGTTAAGAAATGTTTCTTAAATAATTAAAACATCGTACCTATTTTATGTATGAAAAAACCGTTGATGGAAATCAGGAAATGGTTTCAAAATAGTCGGGGTATACACTTAAGTACAAGCTTACAACGTACAATGCACTATACATCGGACAGTATAAAATCATAACACGTCTAGATACATAAGTGTGGTACCTGTTTTCAAAATAAAACGCGCACAAGTAGTCTCACCCTATTCTCATCCCATCAGAAATTGAACTTACCGGCGTCGCGTTGCTCCGTGAAGTTAGTCGATCCTGGATGGCGCGCGTTGGGGTCGCTCTCGTTTTCTGGCCGCTTTTGTGTAGAATACGCAGGAGCAGCCTATAGGTACGTAAGTCCATGAAGCCGCCGAGTTTGTCATCATGATTGATATCCACATGCCGTTAAGTTCAACTCCACCGTTCAAACAATAACAAACAAAAAGAGACTGTTCTCTTTTGTTCCGGAGCTCGCTATTTTGCCAGTGAAGTATTAATGCTGCTTACACGCTTGGAGGTGATCTGCGTGTTCTTCAAATACCATGCAAAATGACATATATGGATCGTACGATGAAGTTGAACCTCGACAAATGCCGAGACCGGCGGCTAAGTTTGACGTAATTATTTTGTATCTCGTTTTTATAAATTAAGTTGTCGATCGTATGATCGTATTTTTTTGTGGTAGGCATTAGAGTAATCTTATAAAGTAGTTTTAATATTTTTAGTCAAGACCAGCTCCGATTGTCCCTGAGGTGTCTTTGATAATGGAGAAATCCAAGCAATCAAATAAAATGGATGATACTTTGTCTAATTCGATACCAGAATTGAGAACAACTATTCCACGAAATTCAACGTTCAAAGGAAATGAATCTTATGCGGCATGGAAGGAGAAACAATATCCACAACAACCGATTAGGGCTCAATCATCATCACCCAGTCGTCTTCATCAAATCTATTCTTCAAGTCGAAGTACTAGCAACCTACAAGAGGCCGATTATTACAGACGATCTGGAAAAACTGATAGTCCAGTTGCTAATCATGATTATGGTTATAGAAGCCAAAGTCCAGGAAGAGAATCTCCAAGATATAATACTATAAGAAGATCTGGACCTGTTGACAATCCAAACAAATATACTTTAAGTCACGCAAGAAGCACTGATGAAATCAACCACCAAGCGAGCAACAATTACAATTATGCACCAATAACTCATAAAAGAGAAGAAAGCCCTAATTATAGAAGGAGACCTGATCATGGCCATGTCATAGAAAGTTATGACCCCAGACAAAAACCAAGAATTCATAGATCTTCCTCATGTTCAAATGCAGATGCTTATGCTCATAGATCTGTACCGTTAGAGCATGACTATCTGCCAAAACATACTAAATCATTTCAACCACCTCATTATAGTCCAGAGCATGTTCCAAGACATTCTAGGTCACTGCCAACAGCTCATTATAGTCCAGAGCACACTCATTCTCATTCCTACAGTTATGGATGTTGTGGTACCAGTCACAATAATTCTAATAATGAAACAGAAACAGTCAAGGTTTTATTACTAATTATTACTAGCCAAAATGAACAGATTAAAAGTTTACAGAAACAGGTAGAACGTTTATTAAAATTGCATGAGCAAAGTTTGAGAGATAGGAACCAATGTACTTGTCAACCAAATGGAGTTGTTTATCAAAATGCACATATGTATGACCAATCTAGAACTTCCAATTTACCCATTGCTCATAATAATATGGGGAGAGAAAGTGAAAAAAATTATACTGATTTAAAATATCCAGAAGATAAATCGAAGCCAACAATTTTAGAGCAAAAGGTTTCCATAGGTGTTATGACTAGTTTTGAACTTAAGGTTCAAAATAATCCATCTCTAGCATTGGAAAATGAGTACAAACAAAAAAGCAATCAAGACAAAGTATTACAAAATTTGCCAACTTCAAATATCATTAAAAATCTAGTTAATGATACTGGAGAAATGATAAGAAAAAAACCTTTTAATCCTACAGCTCTTGAAAATATAAGTGAAGGTTCAGAAAGTCATCTTTCGTCACTGCGTCAAAGTCATTTAGGTAATGATTCTACAAGGCAATCAGTAGAAGCATCAGATCCTGTAGATGTACAAAATACAAATTTCTATAGACAGAATTATCAAGAAAATGATAGTAGGCAAAAACGTCGTGAACCTAAAAAACAGAAAAATAGATCTGATGACAAAAATAATAAACATACAACTAATTTAGATTATGAAAGGCAAGATGACAGGTATCAGAGAACAAGAAATGAAATGCAAGAAAGAGCAATGAAACAATATGAGTTTAACTTTCAAGAGTATGATAATTTACGACCTTCCCCACATGAAAACTTAGAAGAGAGAAAGTCTGAAGAGTATCATAATGAGCCATTACTAACTGATGTTATTAAGATGAAAAATCCTAAGGCTGATAACTTTGCTGATGAATGTTTAAGTTTAAGCAGTAGTGACTTAGATGTAGAAGACCCAAGTCCTCCAAGTCCTGAACCGAGCATACATTTAGATATGCAGGAATATTCCAGTGAAGGGGGTAGTTTGCCACCTCAACGAGGTAAAGTTGGATGGACATTGTATAATAATGTACTTGATCAAGTAAATCAAATTCTTCAAAATTCAAATACAAATGATGATGATGAAGATAGAGAATCTCCAGATGATGTTAGAAACAATACGAAAAAAGAATATGAAAACAACGTTATAATGGACACTGTAAAGGCAGCTACTCTAGAACAATTGACAAAACTTGGAATTAGCTTTTCAGAAAATGTTGACCAGAGAGAACCTAATTATAATAAAAAGTAATGTTTTTGTATATGTTATAATTTATGAGTTTTTTAATTCCCAAAGTTCAATTTGGAATATATAAGGGTTACCATGTTACAGTACCAAGAATATTAATATTTTTATCTGTATTTTTATTCAAATACTTGAATAAAGTGTATTCTTTAAAAATATAACTCTTAAAAATTACAATTTGGGAATTGATAAATATGAATAATGTTATTTATTTAATCACATAAAAAATTTTCCTTTAATTTATAGAGTAATGTTTGATGCTTCTTACTATGCAAGGCAAGGCCCTGAAGCTCATTTGGCTGCTACAAGTGGCAGCATTGAAACTAACACAAGTATACACATGAAAGCTTTGGCTATGAAATACCTGAATGATGACCAATTAGCAGATATGGCAATGCAGAAAACGCGACCTAATACCTTCAAACAACCACCTAGTAATACAAATATGTCTTTTGCCACAATGCATTATTTGCAACGGTATCACTTACTACCTGGTAACAATTCTAGTCCTATGAAAGGTATTATATTTTATTTTATTTTATTTTATTTTTTTTCTAATACGTTATTTAAAATCTTAAAATCAATGCAAGCATATTGCATTCATAAACTTTGAATCACCACTTTTTTCAGTAGCAGAAGTTAGAGAAGATTACAGAGCTGCTGGTCCAGTAGTGAATGAAAGAATTGCCATGAGGACTGCAGAAAGGCGAGAACCAAGTCCTCGCCGATATCAACCCTTTACAGGGACCTCTAAGGTCAGTTGTCCAAGCAAAATTTTAGACATATCAACTTTAAAGCAGCAACCTAAACTTTTGTAAAATATAGTTTTAAGATTGAGATAATATTTATAAATATTGTATCTATACTTTTTAATTTTGTTGATAGTATTTTATTGTAACTATTTTATACTTTTATATGTGATTATGTATAATTATAAATTTATAAAAGATATATTAAATCTTGTGCATAATTTATTACCAATCAATGTTCTATTATTTTCATTGCCGTTTTCTGTCCCTTTTATTTTCATATAAGTTAATTACTAAAGTTATTGAAATAAATTAACATTCCTTTGCATTTCAATGTATTAAATATTTTTCCATGCCTAATACGATAATTATCATCGCAAAATTATTCAATTAAAAAATGCTCGGTGTTTGTTTTACATTAATTTAATTTATTGTTCTTTAATAGATACATACACAGGTCAGTAATTCCTACACAAGTAACAATAATACATTTATATTTTTCATATACACTATATATTATATTTGTGTACGCGCCCGCACATACACCCGTATAGCGTATATATACGTATATACGCGCGCGCCTACACACCCACACATACTCATTCAAAACAAAGCGTCTGTGGTAATTGTTGTTCGGCACGCGCTTCATGTGACTTCTCATGAGGCATGCGTGTAATATCTTAGTAGCGTACATTATATATAATATATGCGAAAGTTGACAAAATGAAAAATCTCTATAACATAATACGGTGTATACATATATTATATAATAATGTTTAAATAAATTACATTTAATTGTAACAAATATTTAAAATAAATATCTTAAATTATAGGCAGATTCGTCGTCGTCGTCGTTTTTTTTTTCTTTTTTTTTTAATACATATACGCGTTTATGTACCTCTTTAAAATGCGTATAACATTTATCTATAGCGAGCGAAACGCCATACGCGATGACGGCATAACAACGTGTTTCAATATATATATGACATGCGACAAATGATCCTCCCGATTTCAACGATTTACATTAAAATTTATTACAAACCTATTATGCGATGATAACAAGCTGAAAAAGCGCGAAGTGACACCAAAATATTCGTCAACCAAGGATTTTTCATTATCTTTTTCACTTTATAAAAAGAACAAGACGTTTTTACTCTACTAATTTTTCAAAATATTGACTAGATCTTTTATAACATTTGTCCAGTTAACGTCTTCGTTCAGAAGAGCTTTAAAAAAAATTTATAAAAAAGTCACTTAAGCCTGCGCGCGTTTATTCTCAATAAATTGCAAAGTTCGTTGTGTGTTTATTATTATTATTTTTTTTAATATCATGTTAGACTGTATCTTCATATCTTATTATTTTTCTTTATCTTCCATATATCTCTTTAATTGTACAATATCACACCACATAATAATAATAAATATATTTTGTTCTCTAACGAGTAAATAAAATTTGTGTCTGTTTTGTGTGCAACGACAACGCTGCGTGCAAAGTTTTTCTTTGCACGTATATATAGAGTGGCATTTTTTGATGGAAGACAAGAAATTCGCTGATAAAATTTCCGTTAAATAGTCCCTCGATCCCTCCTCTCCCCCTCCCCACCCCCCGCTCCGCTTTTTCTTTATAATACCATCATCACACGGCTAAAATATACATCTGCTTCATCCGGTTGTCGCCGCGGGCACTGACATTATATTCTCGAATAGCGCATACATTAATATCTTGAATCGTTATTGCATCAATAAATCATCTGTTTATTTCTTTATTTATTCACTTAATAATTTAATAATAATATATTTATATTTATTTATTAATAATCTTTTTCTGAGTAACTTGCTTGTTTTCTTCCAATGATCCCCCTTCAGAATCACCATGTATGTTTCTTACATGTTTGTATTTTGTTTTTTTTTTTTTTTTCTATATATGCATGTATATAATATATGCATAAATGCACATATATAATCAAATGGGGCGTTTTGCGAATCAAACGGGGCCACTCCTCCTAACGGAAAATTATCGCCTTTTATAAATAGGCTGTTTCGTGTGTATATATGATATAAAGTACCTATAGAGTTTTACAATATAATTTTTCGGTAATTGATATTAGACATCCATATATAGAACGGGCTTATATATTTTTATAATTTCTTTAGGCTTTGACGATGTTTCGTTCGGTTAATATGTCAAGTCTTTTTATTCGATTAATATTCAGTCTGGAATTTGTTGCTTCTTCAAACCAATGTTCAAACATTACAAGTGCGCGAGTGCACTTGTAATAATAAACATTTTGTCCAAAGTGTGCTTTTTGGAAGACATAGATATATATTTCAGTTAATTATATATATCGGAATATAATCTGCAACCTAATAGCTATAATTGTATCATTTTAAACATTCAGAAAGATAGCTTATTTTTGTTCGAGTATATATGATGTATATAATAATATCTCTTTGCGAATGATCCTCGTCGATTTGTATGCGCAGGCTGAGCGACCCGTTCAACGCGAAACATTATTTTTTTATCCTCGTATAATATAGAATTACCCTAGTGAAAAATTTCGACTATAACTTGTGCTTCAGAATTGGTCAGGTCGGCGGGCGTGTCTGGTGCGGGCCGTATGTTATATATTTAATTCCGCAATAAACTCATTTAGAAAATTAATTTTGCAGCTCAATCTGATCTAAACGAAACTATGCCAGCGCTATACTAGTGAACGCGGTAAAGCGCGTTCACGATTGTCAGGTTTTTTTCGGAGATTTCCCCTTTTGTATTTTTCGCATCGAACGATTCGGAATTTGTATGTTTTTTATTTGTTCTTTGTCCCACAAATTTCATAAAGAAATATTTTCACTAAGGTACAACATGTGTTACATACGTATATATATATTCTTCGATTATAAAGAATTCACGCCTGTAACTCGCATCTACAAGTTTTCATTTCTTTCATCATCTCATTTTTTTCTACGATATATCCGTCCGACTTAATTAATATTAACGATTAAAATTTATCTTCTATAGTTGATTTCTTTATAATATATATAATAATATATTGTTATTCGTTTATAAGGACTATTAATTGAATTTATTTGAAAGACCCTAGACGATACGTTCGTAACTATTTTGAACACCTTCAGATCTAGAGTACAAATACTAGTCTTCTAAGGCTAGTAAGTATGTTTGCGTGACGCAAAATGATACTACATCTTTGTTTTCTTCGTTTTATCGTTTTCTTTTCTCCCTCTTTCTCTCTCTTATCATTATATCCCTTTATTGTCATCGTGCATACGTTTGTTGGTTTATTTCTCTTTCTATATCCGTTTCATCCCATTGATATGAAGTTTAGTATTGCCCGACAAGTAGTGTCGCCGCACCGCCAATCATCAATAAAATGACCAAGCACCAGTATTTTCTTTTTTTTTCTTTTTTTGTACCACATTAATGTAACTGTACCAAGAATTTTTCTCTACTTGAACGAACAGCTATTTTCATTTCTAAATGGAAGACATTGATTTCAATTCAACGATCGTTCTCAAATATGTTTCAGAATAGGTGTCAGGCGCGCAGGGGAAGGCGAGGAGTGAACTTGGCCGTTTGCAGCTAATTGTTATATATATTATAATATATTTGCATTACTTTAGGCGTGATATGTCTAAGTGGAAGATTTCTCGTCGCTCGACTTGAATTTCGGCTCAAAGATATATACTTATGACCGATCGCTAATGTAAAATATGCAGCTACTGCACGTGAGCACAATTAAGTTACTTCATCCCGTGGATGAACGCGCGGAAAATTTTTTCTCTCTATCCCGTTTTTCTCAAAATTCAATTTCTGCATCATCGACAAAACAACTCGGTAATTTTCAATTACCGAGTCGACGTCATTAGTCAACTCAGCGTACAATTCAATGAAAATTCTTTAATATATATATATCCTCCGCGACTTATATCCTCTTGTACACATTATTATTATTATTATTGCTATCGCCCACTCCGCCTTACCTTCCCCTACCATCCTTTATTTGTTCGTATAATGGTCATTATATTCTCTCGTCTCGTATATCTCGTCGTCACACATATCTTTTTTTTTGTTCACTCTTGTGTTTATATATAAAATTGTGCGGGTAACAAATTACACAACTCCGAATATATCTCCGATCGAAAATTGGCTTGAAATCTACATACTTTGTCGAAGAAAGCGCGATTATTAAACGCGCGACCGCGCACATACACAATACCCACGTGCGTAAAAATTATGACAATTTTCTGAAAGTGCAACTCGTTCTTCTTTTCTCTCTTTTATCTAGCCCGACCCGCGCGGCTCCCGAATTTTCACGGGAACGAATGAAATTTGCATCGACGCGCGCATTTTACGCGCGAAAAAAGGTCATTTTGCGTTTCCCTCTTCTTCCCTCTCTCTTTTTTTTTGTTCTGCATATATAGCATCGTCGACGAACGTATTGAACCCCGCGTGCCACGCGCTGGCGGATTATGTATGATAGGGGCGTCAGCAGTCGCGTGTCCGCGTATATACTTGTTTGTTGCAATAAATACGACTAGTTTCGAACGCGCGATGGTTCAAAACAATATATAATATCCATCTCTAGCATTATAGAAAAATTATTACAAACGAAAGGAGCAATCAAAGTGTTACAAAATTTGCCAACTTCGGAAATATCATTTAAAAATCTGCTATTTTTTTGTCTCTCCACATCTTTTTTTTTTGTTGTTTTGTAATTTTTTGGTTTTTCTTTCTACGTAGCATCGTCGACGAACGTATATATATTATACATATAGCACCCGCTTACTGCACGCTGCCGGACTATAGGGGCGTTAGCTCGACTGCCGCGTGGCCCATTCTCGCTCGCAGCTGCGCCACGTCCTCCTCTATTCGGATGAGCGCCCTGATTTTCTGCAAAAGCGAGGCGGAAAGAAAAATGAAAAATTCAGCGTTAGATATATGTATGTGTCTATACACATGTACACGTCGTGTGTGAAAAGCAGAGGGAGAATATTTATGCTCACCGTTTGTCTGTCGCCCGGGGTGGTATTCCAGGCGTAGAGCATGTAGCCGGGTATGCAGAGCATGGACGAGAGTGCCGTCATCCAGCCGAGGACGTGTGTCCACCAGGGATACTGGTACCCCAGGTACGTGATTGGCTTCCACTGCACGATATTGAAGAAGAACACTCCCTAAGAACACAAAAATAATTATTATTGGCAATCGAGCTTATCAGTAATTGTGTGTGCGAATATATATACTTACGATGCAAATCGCGGGCGTGGCGATGACCCAGCAGAACTTCCACCAGTAGATCGGATAGTAGCCGATCATGTCGCGTATGCCGTCGTAGAAGCGATTGACGCCGAAGGCCCAGCTGATGGCGATGCACTCGAAGAAGATGAGGAAAAGCAGGCAGAAGCCCGACACGGCGTAGGAGTCGAGGATCTGGAAGACGTACATGCCGCCCTCAGAGATGCACGAGAGCCCGACGAGATAGGACAGCATGCAAACGATTGCTATGAAGATCTCCTTGCGCCGTCTCAGCAGTTTAGGCCACTCGTCGACCTATACGCATACACAAGCATTGTATACATATTATATATAAAGTGCGAGCTGAATATAATATGTATCACTCACCATGGCCGTGATGAAACCCTCCATCGTGCAGAACTGCGAGTCCAGGCCAATGAGCAGCAGCATGAAGAAGAAGAGGCAGGACCAGATGGGCGCGCCCGGCAATTGCAGCACGGCTGAGGGATACGCGAGGAAAGCGAGACCAGGCCCCGATGCTGCGACCTCCGATACGGGTCTCTGCTGCTCGTGGGCCATGTAGCCGACGACGGAGAAGATGACGAAGCCCGCGAACATCGACGTAGACGAGTTCACCGAGCAGACGATCAGCGCGTCCTTGTACACGTTGTTGGTGAACTTGTTGTAGCTGCCAAGAGCAACCAGAGTGCCTAGACCCAAACCGTACGAGAAGAAGATCTGCGTCACCGCGTCTATCCACACCTGCGTTGACCAAACAAATAATAAGATCATCGAGTTATTTTGTATCGTTGCTGTTTTTTGAGGGATGGAGAATTATAGGCTCACCTCGGATTCCTTTAGCTTGGAGAGGTTCGGACTGACGTAGAATTTAATGCCATCGATGGCGCCCGGCAGCGTGATACCACGGATTAGGAGTATCGTCAGTAGGAGGTAGGGGAAGAGGGAGGTGAAGTAGACGACCTTGCCGGTCCATTTGACGCCCTTCCAGATGCAGAAGTAACACATTATCCAGACGAGGAGGAGGGTGCCCGCGAGCTCCCACCTTATGTTGCCGACGTACTCGACGCCAGGGCTGATCTGCAGCGCTCGTCGTCTGTCGATGGAAAACAAGTTTTCGAAAAGTTACTATAATGTTTCGTAAAGCTGTACCTCACCCGCGTGAAAATATAATATGAGGTCTCATATGAGATTGTAATTGAGATCTCATATAGATTTCATATGAGATCTATATGAGTTCTCATATGAGATCTCATATGAAATCCTTATACGAATGTCAGACATTATATGTGGAAATCCATGAAACTTTTGATTTTCAGTAAACCACTATCTTTCTCAATGACCTTGACGTTTTTATGGG
>UXGD01007628.1:0-10644 GCA_900474315.1 Torymus auratus | reverse complement strand
GCTCGCTCCGCTCTCATACGCTTCGAAATACACGCGGAGACCGCGGAGCGTTTGAGATGCTTTTTTCGGCATCGCATGTAAAGATAATAATTATCGGTATCACAGTCATTATTCTTAAAAACTAATAAACTACAAAGTCAAAAATCAGAAATTAGTGATATCACAGACAGAAGCTTAATTGACTAGAAATACCTGAAAAAATGACATTTTCAATACATTAAAAATACCGCTGACTTAGTCAGAAAAACAAAGGTAAACTTAAAATTAAAATTTAAAAACTAATTTTACATTCAGACTCATCACTTACGCTAATAAATACATTCATTCAAATAAATAAATACAGTGTATATGGAACGATACTGAGAAAACTAACATATAGAGATCGCCCATTTCGTAAGTAGTTATCTAGTGTAATTCTCAGAGCAGTTTTAAACCTGCTGAGTGATGGAAGATTTCTAACCTCAGTAGGCAGGGAATTCCAACATATACTCAAAGACTTTATTCCAGTTTCAGTACACATCAGGGGTGCTGTTAATTCTTTAATTTGACCCCTAGTGGCAGGCCTGGGCACATACCTAGAGCAGAGACTCTAAAGGTAATCCGAGCTATACATACGCATGATTTTATACATCAATATCCCCATGAAATAGTGTCTTCTCAATTCAATGCGTAGCTAGCCCAGAGCTGCTCTATGGGACGTAATATGATCACCTTGGCCAAACCCTAACACATATCTCACACATGAATTTTGAAGTCTTTGTAGTCTGTTTTTCAACTCTTGAGATGCATCAAGAAAAACTATCGAACAATATTCCAGATGAGGGAACAACACATACGTATGGGATATTTCAGGTGAGTCAGCAGCTCAAAATTTTAAAATCGCTCAAAATTTTTTTACACTAAATTTTTTAGGAAAAAAACATGTTCCTAGATTTTTAGACCCATATTTTAATAATTACAAAAGTTATTCTACATGAAAAATTGTTATTTTTTGTAATTTTTGGTAAAAACTCAACTTTTGTCATTTTTAACTCAAAATCCTGAAACTTTTTGTATAGCACATTGACTGGAAAAAAGTTTGCATTTTACTTGGAGAATGTAGCCATATTTATTTTATGACCTTTTTTGAAAGTCTCTGGTTGGCTGCTTTTTATTATACCTTTATAAAAAAAAAAAAAAAAATTTGAGCTGCTGACCACCTGAAATATCCCATATATACATAATCAATGTACTCACCAGATACCGTGAGATGAACAGTCCTGATGAGCGGCGGATGGGCGCTGACCTGGCACTCATAGACGCCGGTATCGCGTTCAGTGGCCGAGCTCAGCTTCAGCCGCCAGTTGTTAGGCATCTCCGAGTCGAGGGAGAAGCGTGAGTCGCTGGAGTAGGTCTGCTGGCCGAAGGTGAGCAGGTGGAGTTCTTCACCCCGTCGTCTCACCCACGAGACCTACGATGAGAAGAAGCAACGATTGAGTTAGGTTCGTAGACCTCGGTAGAGGATGTATAGTTGTTGGCATGACATGATAAAGTTTGATGCCGACGTGAAATTCGTACGGTATCGTCGATTTTATTCATTGATAGAGGATAATATTGTGGTATTTCATATTTGTAAAAACTTTATCTAGTTTTATCGACATTTTTGGCCTTTATATAGTTCGATAAAACTAAGTAATTACGGTACAATTGCTATCTTATAGGAATTCAAATTCTACTTACTATAACAAACTACTTTGGAGTAAAAATTTAAACTGGGTATTAAAATCTGCCTCCTTGTAATTTAAAAACTTCTAGAAAATTTTATTCAACTAGTTAGGAATTAAAGAGCTTTTAAATCAACTCAATAACAAATTATAAAGTTTCAATGATCATTTACCGATACCTTTATCTCGAACTTCAATCTTATAAACTTTAGTTCGTAGATTGCGTTGTATAAGCTATATCCGCCACCAAACTACGTAGACGAAAAAAATCGAATAAAGATAAGATGCCGTATCTTTAATTGGTCAATTAATTTATTGCACCGAAAAATACAAACTAGAAAATAAAACGCGATAACGCTTCATCGCCTCAAATGCCCTACGAATTTATGGAAATTTCCGTCTTTCCGCTTATTGTTGCGTGCAAGATGTATGGGCCGCGATAAATGGAGTGTGTGCCCTTTATATATTAAGAAAGATTTATTCTTATAAGAGTGGTAACGACTAAAATAAATTACACCAGCTGACAAGCTTCGATACCCCAACACACTTTTTTTTCAAAGGAATATCTTATTCGCTCGGAATAAATTGCCTCCTTCCACTGATATACAATTCCCCATTGCACAAAATCCTTTCGTATAACAGTTTTTTTTTCGGTACCAGATTCAATATAGCGTGTGAAGCACTGTGAACATTTTTAAGGTAATAAACACCCTATTAGAGAGATTGCTTGTATTAAAACCTTTTTGTTTCATCGATATTTCCATACCCAACCTATCATACATCAATAAAAGCGACATATTTCCCTTCCAAATCTAATCCCTGAGAGCTTTAAAAAAAAGCAATTGAAATAACTACGTTTAACAGACATTTCGACATCCGCATATTCCCGCTAAAGTCAACGACCACCCAAAGTTAACCTCATTCCCGTAACCCAATGTTTCACACCACACTTCGTCCTCACAAAGAAGGAGAGAAAGAGAGCAAAAAATAAATCCAGCCGATATGACGAATGCGCGGACACGCGCGTGCACGACAGAGACGGAATCTGAGAAAATTGAATTACGAGGTAATATATTTTTCAATGGGAGGACGCGCTTTGATGGACATCTCCCCCGGGACATCTCTGTACGCGTTGGACATGCAAATCCACGCGCGTTCGCGTAGAGCTGAAAGGCCGAATCGCACTCGGGCATTACGATGAATTCGCTTTACGGCCGTGCGTATGTATGTATGTGTGATTGTATCGTCGGGCCGATGTTTCTTGGCCGAAAGGTTATTGCTTTGGAGATTTGGGTTGTTTTTAGAGATCGTTATTCGTGGATTAAATTTCCTATGCTAAAGGATTTGATCCTGGAAAAGGAGATCAAATGTGGGGATATTTTTTTCTTTTGGAAATACATATATATGTCGAAGTATTTTCTGTTGTGTTGAATGAAAATTAAAAAAAAAGTATTAGTAGCTTTTTATAAAATACCGTTAATTGGTTGTTGGAAATGCAGATAGTCTGAAAGTAGGCCATGGTAAAAGTAACTCTGATTGGCTCTGATTCTCCAAAGGTACCTACCTAAGCGGCGATAACTTTAGTTAGTTATAACATTGCCCATATGCACAGAGATGTGGAAACAAACATTGCGATATAAATCTCAATAAAAGTCTAGAAACATTGTTGCACTTTTATTTGAATATTGATTGATGAATATTGTGAGAAAGTAGAGCTAACAATACATTGCTAGTTTTTAAATTAATATGAGATTGAAGGTTATAAAAAAGATATAGTACTATCTCTCTAGTTGCTTTAAAAGAGATTAACAATAAACTTTAACGCAATCTTCATTAAATAGCTAATTTTGTAGCATACTGGAAATTCAAAGACATCGTTTATAGGCAAACTTTATTATATCTACATTGAGGTTAGGTGTAAAACAGACTTCTTGCAAATCATCATATTTTCTATAACAAAAATATCTATGATTTTCTTAGTTTCGCACATGAATCTATGAAGAATCCACTAAAGACAGTCAAATCTTAAACAACCTTGACCGAACTCTAGATAATAACTCTGCTACCAACGGCAATCTTCTTGCATGATACATTTAGCACACATTCATGAAAACTTACTTATTTCACAACCATCATCTGAGGAATCTCACATCCCCAAACGACAAAACTCTCAATACTCTTCTTCACTCTTTTCAAAATTAAAAACAAATAAATTTCCTGCAGCACTGTCCAACTTCCCCCCGCGTCTCGCGCTCAATCTTCCACGCGCGCTAATGCAAAACAAACTGCAGGCACCGCGCGCCCGGCCGAGAAACAATCCCTCTCTCTCTCCTTCACAAACTTCCGAAATATCCATTTCAATTTCGAATCCATAAATAAGCCCGGAATTTACGAGCCCCTTCCGAACTTTCGAGTCTCTCTCTCTCACTCTCTTTCTCTCTTCGAGCCGACGACCAGGAAGCATCGCTCACACCCGTGCCGATAAGGCCTGTGAGCGCGCGCGCTTTTATGAAATCTCCCGCCATGAATTATATATACATATTCGTCGACGTCGCAGCAGCAGTAGCACCGCGTTTTCAAAGTTCTCCAAGTTAAAGAATCGTTAGACGACTCTTTCTCTTTACTATATATATACACACATATATAATATTCCAGCAGCGGTAGTGGTACCACTGTGGTGCTAGTTCTGCGAAAGAGAGAGAGAGAGAGAGCGGAGAGTCATTTGTCACTATTATAAAGGGCTCAACAGTGAATAATCTCGTATCAGCGCTGCGAAGTTTCACGCGCTTGCGCGCGAGAGAGAGAGAGAAAACGTCAAAGTGAGCTTTGCCTCGCGTCTGCAATTTCCCCTCTCTCTCTCTCCCACTCTGCGGAGAGTAGTGGCAGTAGCTACGTTGTTTATCTGCGAGAGTGCAAGCGCGAAATTTATATGTGCCGAGTGGGCTAATTTGCAGCGTCGCCGACTGTTTAATCTTTGACGCGCCGACGCCGCGCATACAGTCCTCTCGTAGTCGTCGTCGAAATTCGGTGATTGTAGCGAGCACGCGCGCGCGAGACGAGGAAGAGTTATTATGGTCGGATTATAGATGTGCTGAGAGTTCTGTACGCGCGCGCGCGTTGTGTTTGTTTGGCTGATGCGCACGGCGCGGTGACGAGGCAGTTTTGGAAGAATGGTTTGTGGAATGGGTAATCCGCGGAATCCGGTGCAGTGGGCAGAAATTTTTGGAGTGCGGTTTCGAGGTAATTGTACACGATAGTTTCACTTTTTTTTTGATGTTTTGAAAGTGTCGAAAGGGTGTAGTTGTTGTGCTAATTTTATGCCATCATAATTATTGTAGAATTGGTGAAAAATAATTATTCGTATAACGTAAAACACATTGAAGTTTGAAAAAGAGTGTCAGTAAAATATCAAATAACGGAATATTAAATAATTTCAGTAGAAAATATTTTAGATATTATGTTCACAGCGGAAAATTTTTTTAAGAAAAATATAAGAAATTTAAAAAATTTTAAGAAATTTTAAGAAATTTAAGAAAATAACACTTAGGTCATCAAATTTAAAAAAAAATCTGGTTTAGGATAAATGTTTAGTTTCTATATAATATTAAAAAAAAAAATTCTTAAAAAAGTTGATACGTCACTGGAATTTAAAAAGCTCATCGTGAAAATCATTTTCTAAAAATGTACCAACAGTAAGATTTTAATCTATTTAACTAGAAACTTTATTCCGCCACCCAAAAAGTGTCGACTATTTTTAGATTTCAGCAGAATATTTTTTTAGAAAAACTGAATAATAAATTTCATTACGTCATATTTTTTCCAAAAGATTAAATTTTGAACGAAAAGTAACGAGATTTCGGCAAAAAATGCTTGAAAAACACGAGTTCCGAAAATCGTTACTACCCTCTAATCTAAACCAAATTTTTTTCTTGTCATATAAATAATCGAGATTATTTGGCACATCCGCGCAAACTTACAATCCTACGGTTCCCACCCCTTTAAAAAAAAGGCGCGTCGGAAAACTCAATTTCAATCTCCTCCTTGCATACAACAGCCACACTCTGTCTCTCTCTCTTTCACTCCTCGTCCCAGCAGAGAGAGAGAGGCATGAATAAAAATTCGATTTCCTTATTAATAGACTGCGAGGGCAATAACGGCCCTTGTAAAACCCCTACTACCAGCCCTCCGCGAAGAGTGAAAATCTCTCGCGCTCGCTTTAACGACGCGGCGCGCGCGTCCGATTCTCCTCCCACGGCGACTTATGGCACTCTCTCGCGTTATAATCGAAAACTGGCGCGGCAGGTCGTAAAAGCAGCTCGCGATGAAAAACTTGGGGCCGAACGGAAGCGCGCGTAAAAAAGTATTAATAAAAGAGCGCGAGGGGAGGTGGAGAAAAAAATTCTCGACAAACAACGCGCGCGCGTATATGTATGCGAGGCAATACAGTATCGAATTCGCGAGCGTCAATAAAACGCCGCGTGGTTATAATATCCGGAGAGAAAAAACGGACGCGAGCGATGGGAGAAAAAAGTGGGCCGAGGTTAACGCCGTGTATTTCCGCTTTATTTGCGCGCAACAGAGAGAGAGGGATGAGAAATGGAGGAGAAAGGACACGTTATATACACCACGCGTTGCGTGTAACGTTGCGGATTACAGAGGTACTTAAGTATGTATCGATTATTTTCAGCGACGTTCGCGCGCTCGTTAACGAGCTCGTTCCGGAGATTACGTTGTAACGAACTTTTTACGAGCACGCGCGCGTGCGTTTGCTTGTTTGAAAAGTTTCTCCGCGGCGTTCGCCAGGATTTTTTTTCATTTTTGACGCGTTGTTGGGAGATGCGAATGGCAGCTTTCTTTATTCTGACGTACCTAATATTATAATGCGTTACTAATTAATTCTATATTATATATTTTTCGACGAGCTCGCGTTACACAGTTGCCGTACTGACCTCGTTAAATCAATTACAGCATCGAATTATACAATGAGCCGCCATTGACCATTCATGAATTTAATATTAAATGCAAATGCTGCAACCACCTATACCCCGTCGATTTGTGTATAGAGAAAAGCTGCGTGCAAGCGAGGAAATGCGGAGTATTGATTAATCATTATTATTATTATTTAAAAATCGTATGCGACTGCGAATAAAGTCGCTGATTCGAATATTAGTTGTGAGAATGAACGATTGTACGATTATACTTGGTGCATAAATATGCATGTATATGGCTATTGTTGATGGCTATAAATGAATTGACCATTGTCCGCATTTGCATTTATGTAGATTCAATTAAGAGTTTGAAAAGCAAAGAACACTTTCTGTAATTGACCAAAGATGCGAGATAAATTTTTAACTTGAAAAAAATTATTATATTTGAATTGTAATTTATAAAGTATTGATATAACAGTCATTTAATGACGTTAATAGTGAAAGCGTTGAGGATACTATTTCACATTCTAATCCCTTTATTTATGGGCCTGGTTGCATTCCACGGGTAGGAGGAGTGTCGTCAAAGAAATTGGGGTAAAGTGACCATTCAAATAATGTTTTGAAGAAATTCATGATCACTATACCGCATTTATTTATCGACGAGAATGCAAGTCAATGACCAGCGAGGGGATTTGACAATTAAACCGCCTACGTACAAGATTGTGCCGAGACTGGCTACATTTATAAATATGATATAAATAAAAACAATAATTTTATATTAAATTTGAAGGAGTTGTTTTCCAACCAAACTCCACATATAATTTGTAATAAAAATATATATAAAGAAATGTAGAAAGAAAATAAATTATTGTTCAACCGGACTCACCACATCTTATGGGAACCACTCATTCTTTCTCAGTATGTTAATATTAAGATGATAATACGTTTCCCTATGTCTGTGCTTGTGTCTATATGGGAAAATCTCTAAAAATTTTAACTTTTCTTGTCCGGTTTTTTTTCTTTTTAATTTATTGCTTTATTTATTAGTTTGGCGTGCGAAGCACATAAACGAGATAGGGTAGAAAATCATTTTAGTAGTCGATTATTGCACCGTGTTTATCTGGACTGAAAAAAGAAAGAAAAAAAACTTTAAAATGGACTGCTTCAGGCACGGATAGGCGTGACAGCGGATTTAGGTAAACGTGCTATAAAATAGCACACTATGTAACTACTATAAATGTTACAACTACATTCTCATATAAATACATTTTTCGATTTCGAACTATTGTTTCTACAAACAACAAAGCACGATTCCCCTAATAGCAACAAAGACGTTTTATATTTCAATAAAAGTTATCTATCAAAAATATATATAAAGCGATATTTTTGCTACCAAATACATAAAAAAAAATAATAATAATAAAAAATTTCATCAACAAACTACTGTGTCACGTGATAACCGCAGCCCGCATTGTACCACACGCGCGTGCACTCGCTACCCGTCACAAAACCACGTAACACTAACCGCGAACAGCGCATTAACGCGCGCATTTACATCTCGAGCGGGCGGCAGTGTAATATCGCAGCTCGCGAAAAATCACCACCATCGTCGTCGTCGTCGCTCCGTGACGAAACTACAGGATTCCCTCCTCCCTCCTTCGCACAGCTGCTCGAGAACGAGAACAAAAGCTTCCCCAGAAGAGAAAGAAAGAGAAAAAAAAATAATAAAGGATCTCGGTAGGTCCCCGCGAAATCGAAAATTGTTAAGCCGCGCGCGGGGCGGCGCTGCGACTATAAATTGCCCCGCGGCTTTCGCCGCCGCTGCTGCGGCCTCCGACACGGGAAGTCGGATTTATTACCGGAATTCTTGCTCTCTCTCTAGCCCTGAGTGTACGTGTATACGTACACGCAGCAGGCAGGCTTTTCGCCAACTCTCGACGCGGACAAATGGCTCATAAATTAATTCGCGCGGCGGTGAAGAAGGAGTGGGGGTACGGCGCAGAACAGTTGAGGCCAATTGATTAATCCCGTCGGCGCGTTACGCTAGAGCCTTTTCCACTACGGCGTGTCTTCAATGTGCGCGTAATTCGTCATTGTGAGGAATAAGATTAGGAGAGAGGTGGTAACGACGTCGACGACGAGGAAGACGGGCAGGGCTGCGAATTGTCGGTGGAATTATGTACGGGGGCGAAACACAGATTGAGCCGAGGAGGCGTTTGAGAATGGGCGGGTAAGCACGAGTGAGTTAAGCGGTAGAGGAGAAAGTTGTTTATTGCTCGGGGTGGTTAAGTTCGATGAGAATTAGGTTATTTATGGATGTTTAAGTTTCTGTAGAATTTTTGGTTGTTTTTGTTGAAAATGGGTGAGTTGAGAAAGAATTGCAAAGAAAATAATAACGGAAATAGGAAGATGTCGATGGATTTTTTAAGAAACGGATTCAATTGGTTTGTATTATTAGCTTTAAAAGAAGATTTGAGACTTTAAAAATTGTGTAGTTTTAGAGAACCAGTAGAAACAAATATAAAATTAAAGTCTTGTCTGGCGAATAAAACGATTTCGATAAAAAGGTAATTAGTACTATGCTAATAATTATAAAAAACTGAATTTACCGTCCACGTATCCGAAAATATTTGCCTGCGTGCACGCAGCGTTCTTTTATTATTTCCTGTTTTAATATCTTGAATATTAAAACTTTCTCGTGAATTTAAACGAGATTTTCATTTCTCGCAATATCGGAAAAAATTCCTTCTCAAAATGAAAAAGTGATATTCGCAAATTTATTGCTCTTCTTTTACATCGCACCTAACGGAGCCTTCAAAAAAGCCAATTCCCAGCGCCCTAGCCTGAAAACAATTTGTCGAACATTAACTACGTCGAAGTGTAAAATACACCGATAAGTACCTCACCCTTTTTGTTCGTCTCTCACCCAGATATTTTTGGCAGTCTCCATTCGCCCGCGAGAGAAAAAACTCGCCCCCTCGTAACTCCGCGTTAACTCGAACCTTTTTCCATTCCCGTCCCAACGCCCCCGAGATTCCCTCCCTCTCCGCTCGCGAATAAAAAAGAGTTTTACCTAATGGAAGCGGAAAAAACGCGAAAGAGCGGGGTGGAAAATGTAACGGACGACGAGGACGGCTGCTCGTCAGCTGCGTGAAAGTTCGCGCGCTGCGCTACTCCCCCGGCACGGCAGAGTACAAACAGCAGCAGCGAGCGCGTGAGAGTCGGCAAATATATGTTTCGAAGCGCACACGCGAGTGCGAGGATATTTTTCTCTTGTTTAAAGAGGTTCCCCCGTCGTGGGTGTGTAGGGCCGTATTTCACGTGCAAAGAGTGAGAGGAAGGGGGGAAGAGGACGAGGTGCGGAGGTGTGGTCGTGAAATTTTTGGGGTTTTGAAAAATACTAGAAAGACGCTGGAGATTTATAGGAAACTACTGTAATGTTATGGTAGCAATTCTGTAATAACTAATTATTACAATAGGTATACCATGTACTAAATAATTATTATTTTAGTTGTAAAAACAAAAGGTATTTTTACTTTTTTTTTTAAATAATCCCCAAATATGATAAGAGAAAAATAACATGGCAATAGAATAAATACCCAAAATCATTTGGAGTCGAGGATAGAACTTGGTTAGGTTCTTATGAGCTTCATAAAAAACAATTTGATGAAACTTTATGGACTTTATCTTGTAAGGCAAAAACTGAACCTTCGAGTCTTGAATTTAGATCGAGCTACCAAGGACATATGTTTCCAATTCCGCGTTATGAAAACAGTGACTTGCATCCTAATGTCCTAAGATTTAACTCTAAAAATATAAACCGTATAATAGATTTTTCTGATTGGACGAAAACAGCGAATTAACTTCGGGATCATTCGAAATTATTTATAATTATGATCAAGGAACTTTATATATATTGTTAATTTTAAAAATTTTAGAAGTAGAGTAACTAATAATTATAATATCGCCAAAGTGAACTGGCAAGTTTGTGTAGAATAAAGCCACCAATAGAC
>UXGD01007627.1:0-10645 GCA_900474315.1 Torymus auratus | reverse complement strand
GAACCGTATTTTATACCACGAGAGCCGAATAATCATATTAAAGTTATGATTTTGAGGTTAGAGTGGTATAAAATGTATTGTTGAACATCAGATGAAACAATAATTTGTTACTCATGACAAACATTGCACTTGAGAGAAAAGAATTTTTGAAAAAATTATTGTTACAGTAATATTTGTTTTTATCAATTTATGTACTTGGAAATCATAATTACTCACTGTATATTAAAAGTAACTAAAAAGTTTTCAAATTTGAATACAATTGGTCTTTTGTTATTTACCAGTGGTAATTATTATTACTATTATTTTAAGTTTTTTTATTAAAATATTTTTCAGAGCAATACTTATCATTTAATGTAATTTTACAGAAATTTTTGTAATATTTTTCGAATAAATATATTATTTATTAAATGGTATTTCTATAATTTTGTATAATGAATTATAAAATTACTTACCTTTTTCGCAATTAGTATATTATTACAAAAAAGTGAAAAAAAAAAAACAAAATAAATTTGAGTTTTTAGTATGTTTAGGTAATTTTTAAATCATTAGTTTTTAAAAACATAAGAATTCATCAAACTGCTTATATTAATTTGTAAATGTGGAAAAAGATTAAATTTGTCTCAATTTAAATTGATTAATTTGGTATTTAATATTTCTTCTTCAAATAATATTTTTAAATAATTTAATGTTCATTTCTAAAAGTTTTTATTTGATATTACGTACGAGATGAAAATTAAAGTAAAATTATTAAAATAAAGGTGTCTATGATATGATATGTGATTTGCAATTATTCACAAGTGAAGTAATGAAATACACGTTAGTAGAAGCATTTTCAAGACTTTATTAGATGCATGTGATTGTGCCTTTGGTCCTTAGGTCGGGTGGGCTCTAGGCAAGTCTATTGAATGCAGCACAGTGGATATTATACATTATAATTTATAAATCTTGAATGTGTAGACATAATTCATTTTAATATAATATTTTGTATATTAATAGAATATCTTTACGCTAGGAGATTTCTAAAGGTAGTTTTATATTATATACGTTATCTTTCTTCTCATTAATCGCCTTTAATCAACTTCTTTGACGTTGTTACATTAAAAGCTAACGCCTCTTTTATAATATAAAGTCAAATTCTTTTTGTTTTTAATCCTCTGAGGTCATCAAAATTTTCTTAAATATATCCAACGTCAAATATATCCAAATTTTAGCATCAAGAGAATAAAAGTTTAACGGTTACAAAACAGTCATCTTTATCTTCTTCGCTCTATAAATAATAAAAATATTCACCATGCCATAAAATTGCATAATTATTACAATCGCATAATCGTACATTTATATATAATTTATGGCTAAAAATAATTATAAATATACACAATGAAAAAGATTGTTAGGAAATACTCCATTAAATAATTCAAATGTACATAATTATTCGTCGTTTTTTTTTCGATCGTTTAAAAACACGATGCCTTGCCATTGCCTCAAATCAGAAACCCGCAGGTATATAGTTTAATAATAATAATTAATTAATAATAATATAGTTAAAAGAGAAAGAGGGATTCGATTTATTGTGCTTTTCATTTTCTTCACATGCGTTTGTGTTTTGCGGAATGGCAAGTCAGCATACATATATAATCGTTTAACGCTTTTCTCTTAAAATCGTGATAGGATTGCGCGGGAAAGCATAATATTTTATCTTCGTTTTTTATTTATTATTATTTAAGTTTCATTATTATAATTTTTTTTTTGTTCGTCCACCGAAAGCCGAAGCTCATAGAGTCTTAATGATATACAAATTAACAACGATCGGCCAGGGTTCGAGTACAATTACATCATTACACCATTCGTATCGGCTGATACACAGCTACAGCGCTCTTCGTTCAAACATAATTAAATACGCCATAAATTTGATTCCGCTTTATAACATTCTCTTATTATTTTCTCGCTCTCTCTCACTCTCTTTACAATTAGTTTCCCTGCTCGTCTACGTTCCGTCGTCTACAAGTACCATCTTCGTACTCTTGACTTGTGCACTGCGTTCGATCAGTTTGAGACAATAAAGAAGTTTATAACATGGACGGGCTGACGTAGTGGGGGACTAGCATAGCAAAAGCTAGTCGAACTAGCTACGAGTTATCGTCGCTCAAACAAATTAAGGCTTATAGAGAGCAGGACAGGGGCACGAGAGAAGCATGATTCATTATTTTTTTTTTCTTTTCATTTTCCGATTCGTCGTTTCTTTTACATAAATTTTCCGTTTTTCTTTTTATTCCTCTCCACCTTTTCGTTACTATTATATTTTCTTTTTTTTTCTTCAAAGTAATAAAAGACTCTAGGCCAAAAAGTATATAGTCATTCCCGTGCGAGTGGTCGCGGGCAGCGGGTGCGCGCCGCGCGGAAGGTATGTATTGTGTATATATATATCAAGAGAACGAGGTTTCGCCGACGCGCCCAAAGGACTTCGTCCCTTCGTTCGCCTCTATATGTATACGCCGTGTGTATATATATTTATATTTATATATACTCTATGTATAAAGTGTTCCTCAATCATTGAGCCGTGCGTTGTTTTCATTTGCTCCAAAACAGAGCGTCTCACTGGCCCTTTCGCTCCTCCGTCATGAACTGATCGACGATCTTCTGCATCGATTCCCGTAGCTCGTCGCTGCCGCCGCCGCCGCCGCCGCTATCGTCGCCCGTCACCGGCACCGACGTTGTCACTGTTCTCGTCGTGATTTTCGTTATCCTGTTGACAATGGAAAATATACTTATTGTGTGGTATTTTAAGGTTCTCCTCAAAGTGCGAAGAAAATAAATTTATAAGAATAATTATATAAAAGGATGAATTTAATCAGTTACAGAGTAAATAGTACATTGTGCAACAAGGGAGGAAAGTTGTATTTTTCTAGCGAGGATGATGATTGTGCACGAGTGGTGTTCACTCGGGCGCCCGAGTTATACACGAATGCCCAAAATCATCATCCGAGTCTGAAAAAGTCAATTGCTTCCTTCTTACACATAGTAATGGTTTTAAGAAATGCAGGAATAAGACCTTTTTTGCATGAAAAGTGAATGGGAGATCGGGCATATTGAGTCGTCATATAGTGAGAGGTCTCGCCAGACGCTCGAAAAGTTCGATTTTCGATTCACTTTTCTACGCAGAAAAAGGGCCTTTTTCATGTATGTGTTGAAAAAAGTATATTCATTACTTTAAAATTACAATTTATATCAAGTTTTTTGTCAAACAATACCTTTCGTGTGTTTCGGGATTTATTTCAGTCGTGGTTGTCTCCATGAAGGTGGGCTCGCTTTGTTGTAAAAAGTCATTTTCTGCGTAAAAACATGTAAATAGGTCAAATGTGCGTCAACGAATAAATTTTTTCCTCTTTAATGCTGATTTTTTACATGAAAAAAAAAAAAAATAAACAGATACACAGGTATACACACGCGTATTTGTTTATTTCCATATATAGGCAATCGATTATTCATGTATTATGTACTATACCTGAATTTTACATCATGCCCATACTAGGGTTCAATACTAGACACATATAAAAAAAGTGACAACATTACTAAACATTTGACAATACCAATCGTACGTAGTGAATTTTACTCAACCAGCCAAATTGTAAATGCAATCTACGTATAATTTTGTTTTTTTTGTACGTAGTCTTTGTATTTTTGTGATAAAAATAAAAAATAATTACAAATACATTAAATTTTGAAGCTTTATCAAATACAAATCTCTCCTTCGAAAAAAAATACAAAAAATCTCTTGTTATTAACCCCTTGCGTACCGGAAAAATTCGTCTTATAGGATTGTCAATACTTCATGACGACGAAGATTTTTTGTCATTGGTACTCAAGGGTTTAAACTATGTATAACCATATATTTTATTTATATTTATATTTAAAAAAATACAATGTACTTAAGACAAAGTGATGATATGAAAATGTATGATGATGAAGTATATAATTTGTCAAAGCAAAGGATTTCTGTTTTTTCTTAGCAAAAACAGAAAAGCTTGCTTTGTTCGAAGGATCGCTTGTAGCTTTCGTATTCTGAATGCTGTACTGGGCGTACAATTTTTTGCTTTCTTTGTAAAGAAGTAATAATATTATAAAAATAATAAGATACCAGTGCTACACGCAGCGAGCTTGTGAAGTAGAGCTGACAAAAGCTGCCGAATATAATACGTAATAAGCGTTTTAGCAGTTATTTTAATTATATCCGTATTCACATACCTAATTCATTTATAATATGACATATTGACATGACTTTCAGCATCGTGTAAAATATAAAATGATAACCGTATTGGATCGTAATTTTTTTGTGGGAGGGAGCGATGAAACAAAATATAAGACGATATTTTATAAATTAAATTTTGTCAAAATAGAACTACAATGCTAAAATTGCTAGACGAATAATAAATGTTTTTATTAACGGCGAGGAATTATCATCGGTATAACCCGTAAGTGCAATAAGCGAATTCATCTATAGTTCAGTTTTATCCGGACGTAAATCATTCGCCTAACAATTCTAACTTCATACCTATAATCGACTTTGTCGTTGGTCCCTCTACACTTTAGCTTTATCTTGAGTTTGTTTTAATTTGTCGTGATTGCTAGAAGAATATTATTTGGGATCTAAGAAAAACTTGTGAAAGTAAAAGAGACTCTGTATTTTGCACTGCCGTATAATATATACTTAAGATAAAGACATGCGTGCGAGAACTGTTATAGAGGTAAAGTAATAGACAATGCACAAAATAACTAAATACCATGCGGATACATTATTAAATAACTCTATCATGCATATATATGTACATATATATATAGTCGACATACGCGTTCTACTTCTGTATTTATGTACAATGTGCATTTAGGTCGACGCATCAGAAAAAGAAAGCTTGTTTCTTTTCGTCATCCATGTGGTTTATATCTTACCTCACGGTTTATTTGTATTATTCTATTGAAAACGCATTGTAAGACTTACTGTAAGTCGTTAAGTAAATTGTAAAATCGTACACGTACCCGGTGTCCCTCAGGGTATGACTAGAAAGGGTGCTGGTGACGCTCTCAAAACTTTCTGGCTCCAGAGAAAAAATAACAGCCAGCACGGCCACCAATATCGTGATTGCGGCGAACATCCGGTATGTGCAGCTGCACCTATTACGCTCCTTCGTAGGCATTGCTTTAACGTGACCATTTTGTGGGATTGAGCTCTCGATTCCTATGCAAGTATACGTTGTTTCTGCCACGTGAGTGTCAAACATCCTTCTCGATGATTTATAGCGGATAATTTCGGATTGACCGCGTGTAATTTTTTACTTTTTTTTTTTCAAGTCAGAAGGATTGTTAGGAATCATAATAGAAAGTAGCAACTGTGTCAATCCGAAAAATTTAGAAAAGCAAACACGAGGATGATAAAATGATATGCCGCACCAGAAGCATGTCCCCTCGTATGGTTGATCGAATCCCATTGCTTTTATTCGAGTAACAATGCCTTGAAGAGTTTTATGGAAATCTTGAACGCAGAATAGAAGAGGCGACACCATTTGACACACCCGAAACACCTATGATTAACCAATGTTGAGTAAACCAGTTTCTTGGATAGAAACGAAATCCTTTGAAAAAGCCTGTTGATATTATCAGCTCATACAAGCTTTATTTTTCTGTAGGTCTCGCAACTAGTGCAACCAACACCGCAGTTTTACCAATTTTCCGGAATATAACATTTCGTCGCACCATTGCAGTTAGTTAATTAGAAAGTCTGCATCGAACCATTTGTTTTTTTTTCTACCGTAGCAACACGGTGCTTCCAGCATGCCATATTATAAAATTTGTTTGTTAGTAACGGTGCATGCAAAAGCTTTGGTCATGGATTGGCATCCCTACAAATTTTGTTGAGCGTGAAATTTCAATGTAAGGGGGCTAGCTAAAGCTTTTAAAAATTCTATTTTACAATAAAATAAAATATTTACACATACTGTTGACAAAATAAAATAATAACAAGATTTTTTCGAATACTTAGGCCACCAAATAAAAGTAATATGCACGATTATTCAAGTGGTAAACATACATAGATGCGATGATTATCTGACAGAGACAACTGGCCAGCGGGATATATACATTGCTTACTTAGAAGGTTAGCTGTGAGTGAGGTACCTTGGTCGTCTTCCATGGGGGAAAGTTCAGCCCCCTCGTGTAGCGCAACATCCGAGCCGCTGGAGCTTCCCAAGGTACGCCTCCTGTTCGGGGACCTTCTTCTTCGGTGTGGCGATCCATCGCTCTCCGTATCACTGATGGTTCCCTGTCTCGAGCCATTTTTCATGTAGGTCTCTTCGTTACCCGATACTGGAGATATATCTATGGAAAACTGCGTTTCCCACAGCTCTGCCGGCACGCTCGCCTCGCCTGAACTGCTCATCGTTCGCCATGACTCTTGTTTACCATCCGTCTCGGTTATCGTCCTCGTTGATGTTACTTTTTTCACAGATTTTCCTGTATCTAGGTCTAAAGTATTTTCTGTCACTTCAACTGTCGTTACAGTTTTCTTTTCAAATGAAAACAGTTCTGGTTTGGGCTCATCTATGTCATTGGTACTACGACTAGAATATGATTCAGATCGTTGCAAATCAACTATTTCGAAATCGCCAAATGCATTTGCGTCCTTTGAAATCTTCTTAATCTCAGGCACTTTTGACTCCGTGACTTCACTAGCGACACCTCCTTTTGTTGATTTCTCAAAATTCAGCATATCCGCATTTGCAGTTTTGTTGTTAATAATAATTTGAGTATCGTTTTTGTTACAAGATTTATCAATATGGACGATATCGGAATTTTTTGACTTGTTATTAGTGTTTTTTGGTGAGCACGAGTTCTTCAAATCTAGTTTCATGTTGCTTATTTCGGACGATGACTTGACAGAAGAACGTCGTGGGGCAGGAACAGGTTGCTTTGTCGGAGTAGAAGAAGCATGCCTCTCTACAGTCCCATCAATCTCAGCCGAATCATGCCCTGACCCATCCAAAAGGACACGGACAAGAACAGGAGCAAGGACATAAAGCACATTGATACACACTAAAATTGTTAATTCTAGCCCAGTTGCAAATATGGGGCTCTAAGACTCAACAAAATCTGTCTTATAGATTCTATGTCTAAAGTGGAGAATTTTTAAAGATATATGAACAAAGAGAATAAAGATCACGGATCTAAGTAATTCGAGATTAGATTAGTACGTATCAACATTGCGAAAGGATTAGTCATTTGAAACATTTAATGAGACAGTGTCTAAAACGTTTGCTTGTTTTTTACTAAAAGGTATATTATGATGGAAATTAATAAAAATACTGCAAATGATTTATGTATAATAATTAAATACTTTTAAGGACAACCACCTTTTATGTAAAATACACGCAATACCAGTTAGTGTAGGAAGCGTCAGCATGTGCTAACTATAGAAGATAAAGCTAAATATAACCGAGGGCACCAAAGAATAAATTTATTATGATGTAGTGAACATACTGATCCTTCGACCTAAATCAGTGTGGTGTATCCATTATGACAGATGATATAAAGTAGAGTTTGTTATAAGAGCATTACCTGTTTCCTTCAGCGAACGTGCACGGTCAGCTAGCAGCTGCGCTCGTTTCGTTGCTTCTTCAGTTATATCTGAAATACAAAAATAAACAACATAAGTTGTTAACTTGCATTGACTTGAGTAACATTAAAAGCAGTGATTTAACAGAGATTAGGATGAATGATGTTTTCCCTGCATGGTATACCTCGGATCATGCTTCACTAGTCTGTGGTCTCCTGTTAATTTCAATGAGATTTATTACTTACTTTAAAATATTTCAATTCGTGAATTTTATGCTCTGCGAAATAATAATAATAATAATAATAGATGGGGGAGAAAAATATATGTAAAACGGGTTACAAATAAAAAATGTGATAAAGGCGTGTCTTTTCTTATTTTATTTTCCAACTCTCGTCGATAGGTGTGCGAAACAGCGCAAAAACCTGGAATCATGCATCAAACTCAGGTAAAAAAGCTATTAAAATTATAGACACAAAATGGTTACAAAAAATATTGTGGTTTACGTCACATGAAACCAACAAAAAGACACTTTAACATGAGAGGAAATTTTTGGATTTAAAGAATACAAATCTATCTTTAATCTTGGACATTTATAAAATGTCGGTATCGCGTAAATCCTAAAGGGTGATGATCAAGATTAAAGAAATTATTAGGCATTGTTAAAAATGAAATTACAGAAAAATGGATGGTTGCTTATTGATCAATTTCATGAATAACTGATTTTAAAATCCCATTACTACATTTATTTTTGTCGCTAAACATAATTCTACTTATGTTTATCGATTATAAAGATATCAGCTAAATGCAGTAATAGTTTTTAGAATCACATATGATATATGTGAACTAAGGTTACAAAAAGCATTAACTTAATTATTCATGTTACACACAGCTGGTATATAATATATATGTGATATATGTACGTATATAACACAATTATTGCAAGATACCTTTACTGCTATTGTCAGTGAACTCGGCAGGGCTGGGTGGTGGGGTTGTTGCCGTACGCACAGACTTTGTAATGACTGTGGTGACGGTTTGATGCGCATGAGGTTCAGAATGTGATAAGCTGCTAGAAACATCACTCGTCACTATAGTAACTGATTGTTGCATAATTTGTACACCAGATATCTGACTATCTTGGTAGGATGCAACATCATGTGGAATGCCTGATTCGACTTTTTGAGTTGTATTAGAGAAAGTGCGTAGTGTATTCGAAGACTCTAATTTGACGTCAGATTCAAGAGCCACGTCATCCTTGATTTTCTCTGAATCGCTAACACCGGGCGTTACATCGTAGCTACCTGAAGGTCGAGCGTCCCTCGACTCCCTTTTTGTGTCTTCCCAAAATTTCTCAGTAGCATCTTTAAAACCTTCAGCAGCATGATCGACTTCTTTTGCTATTTTATGTGTTGCTCCTTTCGTCTTTTTAACAATCGTTGATATAACACCACCTTTTTTTGATTTTTTCGTTTTATCCAATATTTTTCCATCTGATACATCCCTTTCCAAAGAACTCCTAGTAGAACTCGATTCAGAACTAGAAGAACGTTGTCTATCAGGATATTTTTCCTGCGGTATACTTGCCGCACTTCTTAAATCATCTAATAAAACTAAAGTAGCTGTTTTCGTATCAACTAAATTAACCCTATCAGTCTTATTTGAAAGAATTGGATTGCTGACAACGTCTTCTAAGACGCTATCGCTAGTTTTCTTCAGAGCAATCTGCGCGTGTTCAATTGGATGTGGCCCTTTTCTCTGTACACTTTCGAAAGTAACATGAGTTTTATCGGAAGCACGCTTACCAACATCATTCATGTCAATGTTCGCGCTGTCTGACTTGAATTCGATGTTTCTCTCTGTATCAATAATGATAGCATCTTCAGTTTTTCTGGCAGCACTCTTGGCTGCCTTCATTGCCTTTTCTTCCCCTTCAAGAGCTGTTTGCGTTGATTCTGCAGAAAACTCCTTTACTTCCTCTACCACTTCATCTGTAGCATGTTTGCCCCCCTTAAAAATGCCAGACAAGAATCCATCAGTCTTTTCTTTGCCTTTCTTTACAGTAGCACCAACACTTTCCTCTGCATCTTTTGCTGCTTTCTCTGTTTTCTGTTGTGCATCATGAGCAGCTTGTTTGGCTTCGTCGGACGATTTCTTTACAGCGTCTTCTAACTGTTTCTTAGCATGATGTCCTTTATCTTTAACTGCTTCAGCGGCATCATGAGTTTTATCAGAGATTTTTTGGCCAGTTTCGTGGATTTTATCCTTGGCATCATCTAATTCTTTTCCGACCTTCTTTTCAGACTCCGTAATCTTAACAGATACTTTACTGAAACCATGTTCAACATCCTTCGTTGCTTTCTCAGCTGCATGCTTTGCATCATCTGATGCTTTCTTAGCCGCTTTTTTAGCCTTTTCTTCTTCCTCCAGTGCCTCTTGCCTTGTTTCTTCAGCAAATTCTTTCACTTCATCTACGACTTCATCAGCAGCATGTTTAGCTCCTTTTAAAATGCCTGAGAAAAATCCACCTGTCTTTTCTTTACCTTTCTTTACTGCGATGTCTGCGTTTTCCGCTGCGTCTTTTGCTGCCTTATCCGCGTTTTGCTTCGCATCGTGAGCAGTTTGTTTGGCTTCGTCGGACGATTTCTTTACAGCGTCTTCTAACTGTTTCTTAGCAGTATGCCCTTTATCTTTAACTGCTTCAGCGGCGTCATGAGTTTTATCAGAGATTTTTTCTCCAGTTTTTTGGATTTTATCCTCCGCGTTATCTAATTCTTTTCCGACCTTCTTTTCAGTCTCCGTAATCTTAACAGATACGGTACTGAAACCATCTTTCACATCTTTCGCTGCTTTGGCAGCTGCATGCTTCGACTCATCCACCGCTTTTTTTGCCTTTTCTTCTTCCTCCAGTGCCTCTTGTCTGGTTTCATGAGCAAATTCTTTCACTTCATCTACGACATCATCTGCAGCGTGTTTAGCTCCTTTAAAAATGCCTGACAAAAATCCACCAGTCTTTTCTTTACCTTTCTTTACTGCGATGTCTGCGCT
>UXGD01007626.1:0-10650 GCA_900474315.1 Torymus auratus | reverse complement strand
AATATTACTAATTATTAAGAAATATTGTTAACTATTAAGAAATATTATTAACTATTAAGAAATATATACTTGGCACACATAACATCACGATTTTATAGTTAAAAAAGTCGATTTTTAATGTAAAGATTTTCTTTTCTCAGTGTACTTTAACAAAAGGAATAAAATTCTACGTTTCTTTAATGTTATACCGTTCTTACCCAAGATTATTGCAAGTAAAATGACTTCTGTATTTTAATCTTTAATCGACTCCGTGAAAAGTAGAATTAGTTATTTATTTTTTTCCGCAGGCAGATAGTTAAAAGTCGTGCACGAAAGCGAAATAGTATAGACATTTTAGTCGTACATACTATATTATAACTTTAGAAGATAATCCACTTAATTTTAATATGTGTAAGAGTGAATATGCACTACTGAAATAATGGACGCCCACTATCTCAGTTATACGACTTTTAACTACTCATAATGATTTTTCATTATTTCACATTTAATAGAGAGTACATTTAGAATGTGAGTTATAATGAACGACTGAAATAAAATCTATTTGTTCCTGGATTTTTTAATCATTGTGAGTAGTATGTATAGTTATAGTATATTTCGATACAAGTGGATGCGAAAGTGTTGATTCTAGCACGAGTGTATAGAATCATTTTTCGCACGTGTATCGAACGATATTTTTCCATACAGGGGGTGTAAAAGTGATTTAAAAATTTGTAAAATGCGTAAAGTGCGACTTTACCCACACTGAATCGAAAATTTTATTTTTCAATTGATATATATATTAAACTTGCAGATCGCTATTAGCTTAGTAAATTTATACTGATCTCCCGAATGTAAATCAAGATCTTATTGTTATTTATATTGTTATCTATAAAGAGAAATTTTATTGTATCATGACATATAATGCGTCGAATTGTATATTATATTTATTAACCAATAATTAAATAATATACGTATATCGACGCCTCGGACGCAGCAAAATCACGATTCGTACGAAAACAGCGATTGAGTTATGCTACGTCTCTTCGTCCGCGCTATACGCGAGTTTTGTGCTATAAGTTTTCGTAACGGCCTGTGTTGTGCTTTTCTTCCTACGGGGCGTCGATATAGTCGCTAATTACTAGAACCACCAAAATTGTTATTTATAATTCCAACAGTTTAAAAAACGCCGAATAAAAGTTATCGCGCCAAAATTATGCAATCCCAACAACATGCACGACGAAAAACAAATTTTCTCAAACAGCGATAACTTCCATTAAAATACACAAAGTAAAATAAACATACCTCTTTATGGAACAAAATCCGATCGCTCCAAAACGTTTTATAATCTCACCCGCACCCCCTACCACTGACTTCAAAGATAAAGCAATAAAAACTTACAAATCCCCTTAAAGAAACACCATCACTCTCGTCATATCTATGTATACAAATAAAACTCGCTCGTTACAACCGACGCGTCCTCAATCATTCACTATAGATAAAAGCGCCGCGCGCCAGCGCATCACGCTGCAGTCAGACAATTCGAAACTGCTAAAGCACACCCTTAAAGAGACACACGCGCGCACATAATAATAACTCGACGAAAATCAAAACATACCAGCGCCTCTCCCTCTCGTATACACACACGCCTCGTGCCTTTAAACCAGAGGGTATATACGAGAGAGCGCACTTCGCTCGAGCGGCTGAAAAATTGATGAAGACATCCATTACGTTTGCACCCCACTCTCTCGCGTCCCCAAATAGAAAACCCCCTCAGCACACACACACACGCGCTAGTACAAAAACCGTGAGTACGCGCGTTTCAGGAACAAGGAAGCAAAGTGGAGAATGTACGCACGTATTATATATAGAGACATCACGTACCGTTTCGGGGGGGTTGTAAGCGCGCGGAGAATCCCTCGTTATCCGTTATCGATCCTCGATCTTAATCCGATCTCTCTCTCTCTCTATCCTGCACCGGGGTGGTGAATTCTCTCTCTCTCTCTCTCTCTCTCTCTCTCGTGGAGATAGCGATCCGTGTATACCGGAGCCGCTGTATACACTATACTGCTGCAGTGCGTATAGATACGATAGGCACGCGCGGGACGACACTACTAGATTATTATGTGAAGCTGCGCGACGCGCCGACTCTCTCTCTCTCTCTCTCTACGCACACAACGAAATTCCTCGGGCGCTGCGATTGGCCGCTCTCATTATCGTCTTATCTCTCGCGCGCGGCGGTGGTATATATGTGTGTGTGTGTCTGCGACGGCGGCTGGGTCCTGCGTTTTACGGGGCGAGGACTCGTGCCAAAGTCGCGCGCCGCCGATCGATCCCCCCCGCACGTACATATATAGGTATATACAAGGGAAAGCCAATGTGTGGAGATATATATACTTATGCGTGTGTATGTGTGTGGAGAGAGAGAGAAAGAGAGTGAAGGATTCGAGATGATTTTTCAGGATTTTAGGAGGGGCCGGGGTTTATCAAGATCGTGATTTTTTTGGGGTGGAGGAGGGACCATCATTACTTACTCGCCCTTCGTGTATATATGTATGTATAAGTGGAGGCGGAGAGTAGATGATTTCGGTGAGAAATATGCGCTTGTAATGAGCTTTTTTTTCATGTATATATATAGATAAGCGGTCGAGTATACATAGTACATATACATCACGTGTGTGTGCGCGTTTGTATATGTATTTATGCAGATGAGCGCGTGTTGCGTAATGTGTGTATTAAGGAATAATGTATAAATAATGATGTATATAAGGCGAGGGTGGGTATGATGAGAACACCGATATAAGGAGCTCTTTTATATTGACTATTTATAACAATGTTTAAGCTTATCTGTCGTATACTTATTATCCGGAATAAGTGTATTTTACGGCCGCTCAATAAATGTAAAAGAGACACATACCGCGCGGCGTGTAAAATCCTCTCGAGATGGTTATACCCACGGTGAAGAGGGTCTATAAGTACACGGAGAGAATTGGACGAAAGGGTGCGAACGAAAAGAGGAAGTGATGTCCGCGCGCGCGCGCGCGGGTACTAAAAGCTTATAATATAAGTATATAGGTATATTGCGTTATATGCGGGGCTGATTTATGAGGGTAAACATACAAATCAGAATTGTATATACTTTGTAATATCCCACGATCATTTTTTTCCATAAAAGGGATCCTGCAGGGTATAGATATATATATCGGCAGGTCGACGACCAGCTCGATTTATCAATTAAGCGTAAATTATAACTTTTGATTCGATAATATATATAGATATGATGGCGCTAGAACGTAAAAGCATTCGTGATCATTCATCCGTTAATTAATACGTTTATATCGAACATTATTTTGTCTTATTCATCATTTAGATGTTGACACGTAAAAAAACGCACATATATATATGTATATACACTTATTCGTTTCCTCGATAAACAGAATTAAAATCACGAAAGCTTATCCACTAAAGACTCGAAACAAACGAAAAAAAAAGAAGAAGTATAAGATATTCCGAGTAATTACTCTTCTGCATCTCTGCTCTTAACCCTTCTTCGTCTTGTTCAATTCCCCTCTGCACAAATACACACCTATACACCTCCTCAAGGGCGTCGAGATAGGTATAAGTGTGCGCAGGGGGAAATAGCTAACGAAGTGAAAACTACAACGCAGAGTAAACGCGTGTGCAAACGTAAAGCTGCAGCGCAGTGTCTAACGGCCGAGTCTCTCCATACATATATAAAAGAGAGGGCGCGAGAAGCTATATATAATACGGAGAGAAAGGATATAATGTTGGAGCGAACCGAAGAAAATCCTGAGCGAGGGAAATAACACAAACGTAGCCGTGGATGGGCGAAAACTACTGTAATGTCCCGAGGCGGCACAGGCGCGCAGTTATACAAAAGACACGGCGACGACGACGATGGTCGCGGGAAACTAGCAAAAAGGGAGCGAAGGAAGAGAACGAGCGAAGGAACGAAACAATGCTTCGAGGGAGTAGAGAGAGAGAGACGAAGGAGCGGGAGCGCTGTAAAAACGAGGGACAGAGAAATAAAAGAGACGGAGCGAGGATTCGAGGAAACGATCCGTGCAGCCTCTCGTCCCCGAGGATCACTAATAAGGAGCCGCCGCCGCCGCCGCCGCTGCGCCCGCAGCCGTCACTCGCACACACGCACACCGAGTGGAGCAAGAGTAGTAGTAGTAGGAAAATGATATAGTGGCTCGAGAGCTGGCTGGCTAGCTACCTCTGTAATGAAGGGAGAGTCGAGATGTACCTTATATATATATATATATATACCTATATACCCCGCCGGTGGCGATCATTCGCGTCTGCACGCCATTTTTCATTCCTTTATGCGCCGGCCGCCACCAGCCACACCGCACTCAATGGCTCTCCTATACATAGGAATAGGTGCAGTATATATATAGGCGTCCGCCGCAGGGGGCACGTGTTTACGATAACGCGGTGTGCCATATAGGGGAGGGTTTGATTCGTTTTCGATTGATCTGAGTGGTGTACCAACGATTTGACGATGAGGTTGAGAGTGGTCAGATGGTGCGTGCGACTGCGATGCGAGATTTTATGCGTCTGTGCATCTAGAACTTTTGTGCGGTGGGAAGGACAGATGTGTATATGTGCGAGAAGGATGGTGGTGGAAAGTTGTTGGGATACCATGTGAATTTGATATTTTGGCTGTTGCAGGATTAGTTGTATAAGTGAGTGGAATGAATTTCGGAGTCGCAGTGTATTATATATATGGGATTGTTTCGGTAGGTCAGGGATATGTGATGTGGAGAGTGTATAAGGTGCTTATGTATATAGGTGATGACTGGAATAATTTTGACGTGGTTTTGAATTCACTTAACCGGTATAGGTATGTATGGGTAATGGAAGGTTTTGGAATATGAAGTTACTTGTGTTTGTAGTGATACTACTGTGAAGCAGGTTTTCCAATAATGTTGGGCAGTTTTATTATTCGTATCTTGTAGCTTTTGATGTAGAATTATTATAGTATTATGATATGAAGGCTTTTTGATTTACGAATGGCATCAAAAAGACTCTATTACTTTCTATACCGATATCCATACTATATATATAGGTGCAATTCTATAATTGATGTGGCGACAAAACCCGAAATCAAGATTTGAATTTTTTTTTTCGACCACACCTTCGGGGGTCCAGTTTTTCTTCTTTATTATAGTATATAAAATGAAGATCCATCGCTGTATAGCGTCCATCAAGTGGACTACTTTTTCTAGAAAAACTTCTTACTTTTTAAGAAAATGGCAAAAAAGTCCTTCTCTTCGAACCTCAGCCATTTAGCCCACAATCGGTCTAATCAAAGTTTCAAAGAAATTAAAACTAGAAAAAAAGGAGATTTAATTCCTTTTTTTTAATTTAAAAATGTTGAATCCATCAAAAGTTACAACTGTTTCAACTTGAACGTCGAAAAGGCATAAAAATGCACAAATCGCAGGAATCGGCATGGCCGACATTTTTATGCCTTTTCGACGTTCAACTTGATACCCTTGTAACTTTTGAAGAGATCAACATTTTTTAATTTTTTAAAAAAGGAATTAAAGCTCCTTTTTTCTAGTTTTAATTTCTTTTTTGAAACTTTGAGTAGATCAATCTGGGCTAAATGTCTGCGGTTTGAAAAGAAAGACTTTTTGCCATTTTTTTTAAAAGTAAGAAGTTGTTCTAAAAAAAAAGAAGTTCACTTGATGGATGCTGTACAGTGGCGGATCTTTATTTTATATACTATAATGAAGAAGAAAAACCGAGCCCCGAAGGTGTGCTCGAAAAAAATGTTTCTAATCGTGATTTCGGGCTTTATCGCCACTTTCATTAGAATTACACATATAAGTTTAATAATTTTTCAATAGTACGATACTTCAAAATATTGTGCAGTGATATATCACTTTATATTTCCTTAAAATTTTATTCGCTAAAAAAAACCTTTAAAGTATCTTTTAATCCTATCTCCCATTGTCCCCTAACTCCCATAACATCACGAATAACACCTTTTTAGTTCGCTTCTATTTCTCTATATACACAGCCAACCGTGAGTGACTCTGAGCCGGAAATCTCACAATATTTCTAAAACAAGTGGAAATGTGTCGGTGGAACAATACATCGAAGTGTCCATTCGCTAGTCGCGCGCGCTCGCCCTACTTCTGTGAAAACATTTCAAACACCGCTCGGGAAAACCTTTTAAAATACCCTCTCTCTCGCTGGAAAGGCTTTCCCGGAAAATTTTCCGCGTAAAACCCTATACATCCCCAGCAGCGGCGGCGGTGCTTATATACACGCGTGAAAACATTGTCGTCATATAGGTAGAAGCACGTGACACGGTTCTGGAGAATGTATATATATATCGGTTCTACAGAAATGAAGATAATTATTTTAATGCTTATAGTCTTTTTTGCGCTTTGGTGCGTCAAACGCTTGTATAATTGAAATTGTTATTGGAGGAAGCGCTTTTTTTTGCTTTCGTGGAAATGGTGCAACCATTTTTTTTTTGTTCGCAACAGTGAGTTATCGGAGAAAAATTAACGTTTTTCATTTGCGTGTATACCTAGTTGAAAAGCGTATGTTTTAACGTTAATGTTGTGTTTCGTATTATACTAAAAGTTGTATTACAGTGAAATGCTTTTACGATATACGCGAATGCGCTCTGCAACGAGCAATATAATAAGCGCATAAAATACCGAAATGCAAATATTTGCAATCAGTGCAGTGTTTTATTACCCGCGAAAAGTATATATTTACGATGCTAACGACATATCTGCATCAAATAACAATTATTTGAATAGTTAGTTTAGTTTATTTACAATAGAGAACATGTATATATAGTTTTCTTTACATCGAGAGAGAGCTGACTCTGATTAACCCTAGGGAGCCTCCATGCCGAGGTTATTTCCGAGTATCATAAATATTTATGAACCTCGAACTCGATTATCTCTCGGTTTTCTTTCTCTCTTTTGATATGCATCGATTAGCGTTTTTGGAAACTTGAAAAAAAAGCTACATTTAATGTTCACGAAGTTTCCTAAAATAAAAGTCGGCGATAAATTTCATATTGTGTACTTATATAATATTCCCGTGAAGATAATTCTTCGCGTTGAGTAAATGAAATTCAAGGAATAAGAAAATTCTTGTGATAATATTATAAGTGAGGGGGCTTTAATGTTCCATTAATCAAACGTTTTGTATTATAATTATTACAGGTGATTCTGTAATCGTTATCAGCCGATATACAGCAATTTGAATACGCAATGAAAACATTTAATAGTAATGATATCCAAGTGGCCGTTCTTTCGTTAAATTTTGAAGCGATATGCACAATGTATAATGTAAAAACTTTTTAAAGCGCCTTTACTGTCATTTTTTGTTTATAATTTTTTTCACGGACCAGTGTCATTTTTACTTAGATACTTTTTGAAACGTCGCACTTTTTCAAAGATTTTTTTTTTTTCGACTAATATCATAAGACCATCATATATAAATTATACTTAGGACACACTCCATATAATACCACAACTTATATACGTTCTCCGAATAGAAATAATAAAGCAAACGTTCATATCGCTCCCTCGCAGTCAACCGGAACAACACCTATCCCAAAGCCACGACAAAAAAAATAAAGACACACCGCGGATGATGCCGCAAAATTTATATGTATATACATATACTCACACACCATCGCGAGAAAATAAGCTTATTCATATAATCCCTCTTTCGCCTCTCACTCTTACCCGCGCTGTACTGAATTTCCCTCCATCGCCATCACCTTTGTACACACACACGTATATATCCATGTAGGTACAGGCACATATGGCTCTCGCGCTACGCTAATTAAAAAAACTGCGCTACTGCATGAGCGGCGCATCGGCTGTCGGAAGTTCATGCCGCGCGCACGTATATAGACGATGGGGAAAAGCCGGCGGCGGCAGACGGTGAACGATTGCGTTCACGGTCAATTATTATTAGGGCGTTTGCCTTGAGAGAGAGAGAGCGAGTGCGATAGCGAGAGAAAACACGCGAGTGAGCGAGAGAGAGAGAGCGCATAAAAGGGCGCCCGGGCGCTTTTGTTATAACGGCGAGGCTCGGTGTACAATGTGAAATATGCAGATGAAATTGAGAGAGCCAGGAGTATAGGTACAACATTGATTTTTAATATGTATACGTCGTTTTGTGTGTGCACGCGCGCGGTGGTTAAAGAGGTTTTTCTGGAGGTAAAATGGAGCTTGGTATACAGTGGAGTTATATGTTCTCACGGTGATGGCTGGTGTCGAGGTCTTTTTGCGCCGCGGTGCAGGGTATAAGTATGCGGAGATTGAATGTAATGGTGATTGCCAGTGTACGATATACATCGCGAGATGAAAGATCGATCCTATGTGATATGGGCGGCATGGAGTGCCAGGAGAGAGGGGATTTCGATTATTATATATATATTTTTTTTTTTCATATTAAGTTTATTTACTCCGGAGATTATGAAATTTTATGATCTTTATGTTACTTTTATTCTGTGTTATATCATTCAACGGATACGACTATAAGACTAGACATGTTAATTTCATATTTTTATTCATGACTATTAATTTTACCGTTTGAAACTTTTATCGTTCTTTTTTTATTACTTGAAAATAAAGATTATAAAAAGATTTCCTTTTTGATGTATTTTTTTTTTAATTGGGCCTGATGGGGAGACAAAAATTTTTATTCACACACTTTTTTTTATACGATTGTTGTTTTAGTTATTATTAAGGTTTTTTTTTGTAAATTTTTTACATATTTATTCATCGCCAATTGAAAAACTATTCCCACATTTTTAATTAATTAATATGTGATCAATTCGTCGGGTGAGAGGTGAAACCAGATAACTCGCGGGCTCCTTTTTTCATTCGGTTTTTAGTTGATAACCACGGAAGTGAGTTGAAAAATCAAAGATTTAAACTCCCTACAGTGGTTCTTAATAGTCGGAAAAACACCAAAATAATCACAAAAAAAAATTTTTAACGTATATAAGGAACAAAGATTATCATCTAAAAATCAAATGAAAAAGGAGCCTGCGAGTTATCTGGTTTTTTAGCTCTCGGCCGAGTTGTCTGGTTTCTTAGCGCTCAGCCGAATTGTCTGGTTTCTTAGCTCTCGGCCGAGTTGACTGGTTTCTTAGCGCTCAGCCGAGTTGTCTGGTTTCACCTCTCATCCGACGATTTGATGTATGAAATGTACAAATCATACAATTTTATATTTTTTAACAAAATAATAAAAAAGTCGTTTCAAGCTCAAACCGCGCATCGATTGGGTAACCGTTTTAATGTTATGATTCGAAATATCACGTTACGAATTAAAAAATATATTAATACAACACGCAACTTTACTTACCAAAATACGTTATTATTGTCAAGATCTTGATTAACGAAACTATTGTACATCAATGCATGCAAAGTTTTAAAACAATGCGCGAAAAAGTCGTCATGATAGTGGCTGCGAAGATGGCAGATTGAAAAGTGAGCAAGCTGTGTCGCTTTTTATACTCTCATTTCGCTTCCTCCCACCTTCCTAATTAAATTTTTGGTCATCACCGCAAGATAAGACCAACTCCAATTTCCTTGTGTTTTCGATACTTCGAAAGCTGATTAACGTAGATTTATTTATACAATCGAACTCAAGTGTGGAATGCTTCCACGTGTACACGCGCCAAGGCCGCGGACGATCAAAACACTATTCAATTCGAGAAAAATTGAAAATTTTCTGTTTTATTCGGTCGCTAATCTAGCCGTCTCTTGTGCTAGTTTATTTTCTGCGGCTAGGTGTTTAGATTTGCTATGGGTTACTCTTCTCGTTTCGAATTGCTCGATCTAGTGATTGTTTTGATGATATGATTGGCTAGGTTGCTCTAGTTGCTTAGGTTAGCTGAAAATAGAGGTCGCCCTGATAATTTGGTTTTGCTAGATTGTTTTCAGTTGTTTTTGATTTCCTAGGTTGTTATTGTTGCATAGGGGGCTCGAATTAGCGGATCTTATGGGAGTGTAACAATATGTCTGAAATCTCAACTCGTCGGCTGGGAGGAAAAAGGTGCTAACTCGTTATGTCGCTAAGAAAAGTTCCAACTCGGCGGAGCGCTAAGAAAAGTTCCAACTCGTTATGTCGCTAAGAAAAGTTCCAACTTGGCGGAGCGCTAAGAAATGTGCCAACTCAGCGGAGTGCTAAGAAAAGTGCCAACTCAGCGGAGCCCTAAGGAAAGTCCTAACTCGACCGAGCGTTAAAAAAAGTTACAACTCGCGGACTTTTCTTCATAGACGTTTTAGTTGAGAATACCTATAGAGTTTGGCTAATTTGTTTCTGCTTTGTTTTGTTGTATAAATATATATATGAAAAATGGTAAAAGAACTCTAAAGGTCCAAACTCTATAGCTATTCTCAACTAAAACTTCTATGAAAAAGGCCCGCGAGTTGTAACTTTTCTTAGCGCTTGGTCGAGTTAAGACTTTTCTTAGCGCTCCGCCGAGTTGGAACTTTTCTTAGCAAAATAACAAGTTAACACCTTTTTCATCCCAGTCGACGGATTTATGTTGTCACGGGCTCAACGCGACTGTTCATTCGAGTCCTGACGCATTAGCATAATGATAAAAATAATATGCGTGCGAGACCTTCCTCAGCTGCTCAGTTT
>UXGD01007625.1:0-10655 GCA_900474315.1 Torymus auratus | reverse complement strand
CTTGCTGTTCCTCCATGTGTCTTGCGATTGTTTACATACGTTTATTAGGTAGTCATTTAAACTATTAATTACACATTATAACTATTCATTTGCTGTTATTTTTAGAAAAATATAAGTAAATATATAATAATCAATACTTGAACGGGCTTTTAACATGGAGACTAGAGTGAGACGAAGCGAGACTGCTCGTTGCCTCGCGCGCTCTCTCTCAAGCGCTGTTCACTTGAACATACTGCCCGCGTTGATGCGCATCATCAATAACAATAGAAAAGAGGGGGCATGATTTTTAATTAGATATCTCTAGAACAAATCTATTAATTCTAAACTAAACAGAAAGGTTAATGATTCTAAGATTCTAAAATTGAAGTAAAACTACATAATGAAATAACAATCATTAAAGAAAATGTATGTGTATAGCTAAGCAAATAATGATAATATACCCTTTTTTTTAATAGTCAGTGTTTGAGTGATATATATATGAATTGAGCAACTTGAATAGATTAGAATTTCAACATTTTAAATTCTAAGTATAAGCTAATTCAATCAGATAAACGAGAGAGAATATACAAAGGAAATGAGTTCAGTCTCAATGTAGCTTAGTATAAAATTTCAACATCATATAGATAATACTCAACACTTAATCTATGAGCGCAGATTACTTAATCTAAGGTTGAATCTTGATTTTCTTCAGCTGGAGACTGGACGGAGTTTATTTCTTCAACTTCTTCTTCTGTAGGTAGTTTGATTATCTTGACTATTGGACGAACGAAGGTACCCGATGCAGTCCTGACCGTGATTGCCCGAACTAGATTATCCTTCCCTGGATGTATCTCGGTGATGAGGGCAAGCGGCCAAGTTGCAGGTGGCGTGAGCTCGTCCTTCATGAGTACCAAGTCCCCGAGTTGAAAGTTGGGCTGTATTTTGAGCCATTTATTGCGCTGTTGCATATGGTGGAGCACTTCCTTTTGCCATCTATCCCAAAAGGAGTTGCGCAATTGAGTGATAAGCGTCCACCGTTGACGCAAATTCCATTTATTGGTGAGATCAATTGGCTCGGAAGGCGACAAACACGATGATCCGATGAGGAAATGGCCCGGAGTCAGCGCAGTAGGCTCGGATGGCTCGGAGCGGATAGGGCACAATGGTCTCGAGTTGAGGCAAGCTTCAATCTTTGCCGACAGTGTTGAAAGTTCTTCAAATGTAAGCTTCGTGTCTCCAATAATTTTGTTGAAGTGGCATTTGAAGTTCTTTATGGCGGCCTCCCATAAGCCTCCAAAATGTGGAGCTCGAGGCGGGATAAAAGACCATTGTGTGCCTTGAAGAGCGAACTGCCCGGCGATTCCTTTAACAAAGTCGGATGTCTCGATAAACATTTGTTTGAGTTCTGTCGCGGCTCCTTGAAAAGTCGTCGCATTGTCGGAGTATAGGCGTGCGCAGACGCCTCTTCTTGCTGAAAATCTTGCGTAAGCGGCTAAGAAAGCCTCAGAGGTGAGATCTGACACAATCTCGATATGAATTGCTTTGCTCACGAGGCAGATAAAAATTGCAACGTAGCCCTTTGTGCTCTTGGCTCCTCTCCCCTTTGAGAAGAGTACCGGTATAGGTCCAGCGTAATCGAGACCAGTGACAGCGAATGGTCGTTGTGGCGAGAGGCGATGCGCTGGCAGATGACCCATCTGTTGGCTGCCAGTTCGTGCATTATATCATGCACATTTTACACAGTTGCGATAAATCTTCGTTGCGATCCTTGGAGCTTGAGTGATCCATACTTGTCAATAGAGATGAGACAGCATGAGCTGTATTCCCTCGTGCATGGTATATTCATGTGCTTGTTGAACATACCGTTTCACGATGACGTCATTGCCCGGGAGGACAACACGTCATTGACGTCATTGTCTCTCGTTATAAGGGAGTGTAGCATTTTTCAATCTTCCTCCCACGCGAAGTAGCCCCTTGTCATTGATGAATGGTGAGCATCTCTTGATGCTTGAGTGCTTGTGTAGTCCTTCCGTTTTATGAAGACTTGCGACTTTTTTGGCGAAATGAGCTTGCTGAACGATTTTAAAGCAGTAGACCAAGGCCAGATTCCATTCTTCTTCGGTGAATGGGCTTGCTGATTTGTTATCTATTGGTCTTGAAGCATTTATCCTCCATCGTGCGAGGTGAGCCAAAAATCGCTGTATTTTACGAAACGTGGATTTTCTCTGTAGAATCTCTCTTATTTCTATTTTGTTGTTCTCATCTCTGGTGAGAAAGCTCTGTGCGCTTTGGCTTGGACGGGCCATTCCACCAGGGCTTGAATTCGGCCAATTGAGACGGTGACAATCCACGCGTAGCGCAATCAGCTGCGTTGTCTGAGGACAGGAAAAGTCGTGTTAATTAGACTAACCCGATTGGCAATAAATGTTTGCCACTTTGAAGGGTGTCCCTTCAGCCAATCTAATACTATCCTTGAATCTGTCAAAAAATTAGTTTGAGCGGGGGGATGACGCAGCTGAGATATTAGATGGCTTGTGAGCTTTACTAATAAAACTGCGCCACAAAGCTCAAGTCGAGGCAGTGTCTGCGTCGACGTCGGAGCTAGCTTGGTTTTGGCTAGCAAAAAACTTGAGCTTTTACCTGGTATTACAGCATATATCACTGCAGCATAGGCGCGCTTGGATGCGTCTGCAAATCCGTGGAGATGCCATTCTCCCCCAGTTGAAATTCCAATCCAACGTGATACTGTAATATTATTCAACCCAGTGAGTGAGTTGAATAGAGTCATCCATCGAGCTTGAAGGTCAGGGCTGACCGGATGGTCCCAGTCGAATTTTCCTAGCCAGAGGTCCTGCATGATGACCTTGGGGATTGTGATGACAGGCGCAATCCAGCCGAGAGGATCGAAGAGCTTTGCAGTGCTAGAAAGTATGCATCTTTTAGTGGTTATATCGTCACGTTGTGATTGTAAAAAACGTAATGTAAAACGATCTTGTAGAGGTAACCACTTGATGCCTAACGTAGAGATGATCTCATCGGCTCCAATCACGATTTCCTTGATCTTTGAATCAATTACGTCGTGGAGTATAGCAGCGTTATTGGCAGACCACTGTTCCAGAGTCATACCTGCGGACTTGAGGAGATCGATGAGTTGATCACGCAGCTCGATGATAGATTTGAGATCATCGGCGCCTCCAAAAACGTCATCCACGTAAACTTGTAGTCGCAACAATTTAGCAGCTTCTGAATGAGTAGCCTGTCCACCTTGCGCCAATTGTTGGAGAACTCGAATTGCCAAGAAGGGTACAGCTGCTGTCCTTTGCATGACGATAGTTAGCCGATAATCTCGGATCGGCGTTGAGGGGTCTTCTCGCGAGACGATTCTCTGCCAGTTCCTGTCGTCGGGATGCACTAAAATCTGACGAAACATTTTTATAATATCTTAAGAGAATACATACTTATAAAATTTCCAACGAATCAGCGTTGCGGCAATATCAGTTTGGAGCTTGGGTCCAGTATACATATTATCGTTGAGTGATACTCCGCCTTTGTCTCGTTGAGAAGCGTTGAAAAGGAGTCGTATTTCCTCTGATGATCCATGACGAGGCACAGCGTGGTGGGGCACGTAGTAGTTATCCCGAGAAAGCTCTTCAGGAGGCACAAGCTCCATGTGCTCGAGGCGTATGTATTCACGCATGTACTCCGTGTACAAGTAGTCTAATTTCGGATCTCTACCCCTGCCCTTCTCTTGGCGAAGCAGGCAGGCGACGGCGATCTCTCTTGATCCTTCGTAGGGTCGGTTTTGCTTGAGTGGGAGTTTGACGACGTAGCGGCCGTCAGAATTCCTTGTAGCAGTCTTAGAAAAGTATTCTTCACAATACTCTTCGTCTTGAGTAAAGGGTTTGTCATTGGGAACCTCCTCGATCTCCCAAAACTGGTAGCGTAGTGTTCAGTGATTGATCAGTGTAGGTGTGGAAAACTTGCACTGACGAATGGGCGCTGACGCATGATGATGCTCTGCCCACGAGTATCCACCCAAAAACCGTATTTTGAGCGAGAGGAGCGTCTGGACCTCCCTTGACGAGGCCAGGCTGCATGATACTTGTGTATATGTCTACTCCCAGTAGACAGTCGATTGGCTCTGCTTTTTAGAATCGTGGATCAGCAAGAATTAGTCCCTTGATGTGTGGCCACGTAGATGCGTTGACTTCCTTCCTTGGAAGAAGTTGTGTCAATTTATCCAGTACATAAAACGACATATGCGAGGAGAAAGATTGATCCACAATCGATCTGAGTGTGAGAGTGGTCTCTTTACGGGCGATTGAAGTGACGACAGCACCAACACCTGTTACCTCCACCCTCACCTTGTTTATTTGAGGTTTCAAACACGTAAGAACCTTCTCTGAAATAAATGATTTTTCAGAGCCCGGATCGATTAAAGCTCTTACCGTCATAGTGTGACCCGATGAGTCTAGAAACTGAACCATCGCGGTGCCTAGTAAGACGGTATCTTGAGAGTTACTTGCTTGAGTCGAGCGTTGATTTGCAGCCTAAGCGACAACCTTCGAAGTGTGGTCTCCGGGCGGTGTTTCTTCTCGACGTGGCGTTTCTGATTTTTTAGCTGGCATCTGCCGATGCAGCTGCGTGTGGTGCTTGCCGTGGCAGGTGAAGCATCTGCCGGGTGCTTTACATTTCGTAATAAAGTGTCCCTCTCTTAAACAATTCATACATAATTTATTAGATTTGCAGAATTCTGACCGTTGAGGCACAGTCAGCTCTCTGAATTTTGGGCATGCGAACAAGAAATGTCCAGTTTTGCACATGATGCATGTTGCTTTAGCTTGAGCTTGATGAGAGGACACTTGATTTTTGGGCTTCGTGTTTGAAGCGGTAGGCTTGGAGTCAGCCTTCGACATCTCTTCCAGGTCTTCAAACGATGTCTGAGCTGCCTCGAGAATCCTTACTCTACTCTCCAAAAACTTGAGGAAATTATCATAAGTTGGAAAATCCTCTAGTTTATCCGCCTCCCGTTCCCACTCTACAAGTGTAGGGTAATCCAGCTTGTGAGAGATGTGATAGATCATCCAAAGTTCGCCAAGTCGTTCGGGTGCAATTTTGAGGTTATCTATCGACTGCTTGGTCATCCTCATCCTATCCAATACACGCGTGAGCTCCTCCAGTGAGCTCTTCTTTATCTTTGCACATGAGATAACCGAGGAGAGATATGTCGATAGCAGTAGCTTCTTGCTGTCATATCGGTCATTAAGTGCTTTCAACGCACCCTCGTACTTATCCCCAGTGAAAGGTGGAGGTGGAAGATGCAGAGCAGCTTCTCCTTGAAGAGATCTGGCCAGATACTGCAGCTTGAGTATCGGATGATACGTTGGCACGTCGTGGACTAGGGCTACGAACATGCCCTTATAACTGTCCCACTCACTCTTCTTGCCGGAGAATTTAGGTAAATCTAACGGCGGGAGGGGATTTTTGTATGCTGGAGTCTCCATCGATGTATTGGCGTATGACTGATCCGATTGGACTGAGGACTGGTTACGCCCCTGATTGATAGCGTTCAAGAAGTCATTTTTAGCACAGTTGTACCCCACTGAAGTCTTGTCGAATCCATCGGTCGCGAAGTATTCGTGCGTCTTGTGATCTGCGTCCGTGGCGTGTCGTTGAAGCTTCAAATCAGTCTCGAAGAAGAGCTTCCATTGTGTTTCCAGTCCGTCCAACATCGTTTTAGCCCAGCCTGCCTTTCGTCCCTCTTGGGGAGTCTTGAGCGCTATAGCCTTGTAGGTGATGATGCGATTTGCGAGCTGTACCTGGGCATCGAGTTCCTCATCAATCTCTGCCATGATGCAGCTGTATCTGTAAACGTAGTAGTTTGAATACGAGCAATAGTTTATATGAGAATTTTCAAATTGACGCGCTTGAAATACACTTTAAATTTGCGTAATTTGTTTATAGAAAAATTTCAAATTGACGCGCTTGAAATTCACTTTAGATTTGCGTAATTTGATTTAAGTAATTATTTGCTTGGTTTAAAAATTCTACACAATAATAACGCTCGAATTAGAATAGTCTCAAAGTCATAAATTTAATTTCACTGAAGTTATGAAAGTCAAATTTCACGAGAGTTATGTAATCACTCCGAATAGTCTAGAACTGTTACGTCACGCGTTGCTTGTCTCACGCCGGAAGACGAACTCCTCGACGCGTCGACGTTCAAAATGGCCGCTCTCCTTTTCTTCGCCGCTGGAATTTCACTGCCCTCGTTTCACAGCACGTTCATGCGGCAAAAAGGCGCAAGAGCAACCACGCTCTGCTACCATGAATGTGCGAGTAGCGGTAATAATGGTGGTGAATTCGACTCCTGTCGAAATTGTGGAAGCGTAGGTGGATCTTATAAAACGTCGCTGCTCTTACGTGTCGCACACGTGCTCGTCGTGATATGTATAAATGGGGAAAGAGGAGAATGGAGAGACACACACATATAATTCACTGAAATCATCTTGATTAATAGTCACTTAAACTTTTATTCAAATTTTAGTCAAAAGTTAAAATTAACAATAACAAATATTTGGTTAAACAAGAATTTTGAGCCTATGGAGGAAAGAAAATTAATACTGTCTTTGAAGTTATTGCTCGCACACAAACACAGTTTGTAACACGCCACTTTCTTGAATTAATAAGCGATTTTGCTTGACTACTTGGCTTGCTTTATAGTTTATAACAGGTGGGGTTTTCGAATAAGACTTAAGATTTCCCGTGTGGAAATCGAAGAGTGAAAAGTGTTTCTCTCTTCACATGCACCTGTTGCGTGTAGCGTGTAGCTTGGCTATCTGAGCGCACATGGACGAGAGCGCGAGCGCGCGTGCGTCGGCGCAGTTGCTCAGTTAAGGGTAGGTCGGCCAGCCGCGGCCGATCAATACTTGAACGGGCTTTTAATATGGAGACTAGAGTGAGACGAAGCGAGACTGCTCGTTGCCTCGCGCGCTCTCTCTTTCTCTCAAGCGCTGTTCACTTGAACACTACTATTTAATTTTTATTTTTTCAACTTTAAACTTAATATATTACATTATTAAATAAATAAAATACATTAATTGTAAATAATACGCACTGCCCCCGCTAAAGCCCTTTCTACTGTCAATTTCTTTTAGATGTGGAAAATGATACTTTTAATGAAGATAATGATAACATTATCATTCTCATGCGGTGTATAATAATAAACAATAATTCCGTCCATTTTCAATTTCTGTATCATTAATATCCATTTATTCTATTAATTAACATTTTTAATTTTTGTACTGACAAAATAAATCATTATAAAAAAACATTATGATCAATAATCAAATTAAAACAATTTTAAAGCGAATACAGTAATGGAAGCGCGCGTAGCGCGCCAATGACTCTAATTATAAAAAGTTTGTGTTATATGAAACATTCTAAATGGAATGTCATGATACTTTGTTTTTATTTGAAATCAATGACATTTGAAATCATATTTTTACATGTAATACCACCGTCAATGTTTACGCAATCCAACTACTGGCTGGTATTCATTGTTTGAAAATTTTTATAGAAAAATCTCCAAACCATAAAATTATTTTCGAAGTTACTTGTATCTAATGTGTACTTGTATGTGAAAAAATCGGTGGAGGATCTTTAAAGACACTATTCTGTCTGTTTACTCGGATATTCTGCGGATTACTACACAGTACATAATATGAGTATCGTGACTTTATGTATATACAAAATATATGTTTACAAAACGCATATTTTACTATTTTGAAAATGGCTTAGTATATTAGTCTTTAGAAAGCTCTTGACGAAACAGACAAAACAGCAAATAAATCAGTTGTTAACTATAATTGAAATGATAGCGTTTGCAGGTCAATACCGCAAATGTATGTATATAATGTATATGAATGCTTATCAATAAAATAGTTATAATGATTTATATGTAAATTTCTCATACATCTATCTTAATTCCGTTTCGATTCAATAATATTTCTCATCTAAATCTTTTATTGTGTAGGAATTTTCCAAGCTTTTATTTAAGTGCACTAAGGAGGACGACAACATAGATAATATTTAAATTACCATACTAATACATACAATAACTATTATTCGTTCAAAGTCAAATGCAAAAAGTCACGAGCACCTAAAATGTGTTCATTAGTTTGTAAACAACATCGCGATATACATTTATGTATATATTGCTAGTTGCCTTTGATTTCTGCAATTTCGGCAACGTTTAAGCAATGTTCATGAAATGTAGGCACATTTTATTTTACAAAGAAATGTTGGGGATTTGGATGAGTTTTTCGTAATTAACTACGACTTCTGCAATTTCTTGAACGTTTATGCAATGTTCATGAAATGTAGGGCTTTACCAATATCTGGCTAACATTAATCTTGCCGATGTAAATTTCTCTTAGGAGGAATTCCAGTCCCAAGAATATTTTATTTTCTCGATGTTGTTCAATCTAGCTAGGCATGTGAGACCAATCGTGCAAGTTACTTTGTAAGGTGGAAACATCTCCTTGTGTTGATTGGCCGAGTCGAATTTACAGGAGGATGTAAATACCATATCGTGTCTTTAAGGTGATTCTTTCACGGAGATTCCCAGTCAAATCAGTGCTAAATGAAAAGGTTACTTAATATTAAAAAAAAAAACATATTTACTAATAATTATAGTTTAATCTAATAATAATACATTAATACTATAATTATAGTGTATTTGACATAAGTAAAATAATTTTTTTTAACAAAATGGCGTTATTTTAGAAACAGCACAAACAATTATTGATAAAAAAATCTTTATCTTTTTTGCTTCTTAACCGATTTTAATTAAAAAATTCAAAATTATCCAAAACCCAGAAAGTTATAGCCAATTGAAAAAAATTATTTTTATAACCTATTCGCGATTTTACAAACAATTAGCTATAACTTTCTGGGTTTTGAATAATTTTGAATTTTTTCATGAGTAGGTCCCCGTGAAATTACTTAAAGAATAGAATGAAACCGTGATAATTAAAATCGGTTAAGAAACAAAGAAGATAGGGATTTTTTATCACTAATTGTTTGTGCTGTTTTTAAAATATCGACATTTTATTAAAAAAAGTTATTTTAGTCATGTTAAATACATTATATGTATATGTATATATACTATTAGTGTATTATTATTGGACTAAACTATAATTATTTGTTACTATGGTTTTTTAATTTTAGGTAAACTTTTCATTTAGCACTGATTTAACTGGGAATCCCCGTGAAAGAACCACCTTAATTTTTCCAAGGCGCTATTGTCTTCTGCCATTTTGTCAATCTTAGAGAAAACAGATTCAATGGGTGGATAATTTGATCTGTTTTGTTTCCTATTCTCTTCCGTGATTGTTGTTCATTTTATGAAATATATATGCATCTTTTTTCGGGTCTGGGATAATGACAGGTCACATTTTTCCTAAGAGATATTTATGCTGTTTTCCTTTCTCTCAGAGTTACTTAAGGTGTCAGTTATTGGTTCAATGTTATTTCTGTTAGTAGCAGATTTTATTAGCCACATCTATTATTTTGTTTGATCTTTTAATGATGGTGTCGTCTGCGACACCATCATTAAAAGATCAGACAATGTCAGCGATTATGTTGTAAGTTGCACAAGCCATGAGCGAATATGGAAGTGCGAATGTCTAGTGACATTTTATCAAATGATGATTTCTCCCCATGGACTTACAATGCAGGAAATGCATACTTGATAGTCAATTTTTTTCTGTGTAGTTTTACTTCACTCGTCTTTACTGACGTAGATGCCAGAGCTGATACTTGTCCTTGACAATATAATTCTTAAATAGTATTTTTACTTGATAACAATCTATTTTATTAATATTAGTAGCCATAATAATGTCATTTAATGAAGATAAGTGTTTTCTTTCTAATAGACATTTTTAATTTATCCTTGTTGTTTCAGGTGTTTCCTCTTACCCATTGTTTTAGTTTTATTTGTCTACTGTGCTTGTTTTTGATTGTTTTTAATTCGTTTGGAAAGTTATTGAATTGCGTTATTGCTCTTATATAACAATGCTAAAAATAATCTCATGATTTATCCCGAGATTAGTCACGTACTCAATCACATTTCAAATAACATAACATTTTCCATAGAATCTGCACGTCAGGTCCTTTACAAGTCCCGTCGTCTGTCTGTGTTTCCGCAAAGTACCATACCGGGTAATAATCTCTACCACGGCCTTTGCGCTCCTTCTACTCAATTCAATTATTTGCTCTACCCATCCCTCTACCTATGTGTCCTTTTTTCGCGTTTTTCCACGCCTCCGAATGTTTTTTGGCGATCCATCTATCAATCTCTGCGTTGATTATAGGGTCGCATATTCTAGTCCAGTTAAGACCTCTTTCCTCACCTGCCTGGCCAGCCTGTCCGCTATCTCAGTTCCTTTCATTCCTGTATGGCCCGGCAGTCAAAAAATGGTTAGTGGACGGCTTTCCGCCAGCCAATTCAGGGTCCGGTAACAGTAGTACACTAGCCTCGAAGTGGTTATGTACACTTTAACGGGGCAAGCATGGTTTAAAATGATGAAAAAATCAAAATTTTTTTTATTGCATATTTAGTTTAAAAATTTCTTTGAAAATATGCTCCCGCAACCCGTTTTTCGAAATTCGAT
>UXGD01007624.1:0-10656 GCA_900474315.1 Torymus auratus | reverse complement strand
TTTTTTTTTTTTTTTTTTTTTTAGAGAAGCACCATTTCATTAGAAAAGTACGGGAACTTGCAGTACGCACGTGAAAACCTCGACTGACCTTAAAATAGAAAGCCATGGATTTTGCTAATTGAACAAAAAGATTAAGCTGAAATTTATGCTTTTATCAAATTTGATAAAGTCAGTTGTTCAAGTTTAGAGTATATTTAAACAACTTTTTAAATTATATAAATGGATGTGTATTTGAATAATACAGCAACGTACACACAGTTTAACAGCTTTAATTACAAAATATTCATGAAAACACTGAACCTTTTCTATTTCCTAAAACTCCTTTAAATTGTTTGGCAATCCAAACTATAGCTTTACACCATTAAGAAAGCTTTTTACTACCCCACTGCTAAAATTTGCTATTAAAAAGAATGCTACTTAATTTACATCAAACCATCCTCATCCACTTAAAAAAACAAATTTCATCTCATTAACAAAGCACGCAACAATAATAATAATAACCTACGCACTCGTCCAACCTCGAGCTCAAAGATTCACTCGTCTACACTGGCGACTGTGCGTCTCTCCGCTTTTAAATCGCCAGAACAAAGCGAAAATTACACGGCAGAAGTCAAATGAAAGATCGCTCTCGCGTCTAAGAAAGATGGAAATTGCGCAGGCGCGCAAGACGCGCCATCGACGCAAAAGCATAAAACTTTCCCAACTCGATTTTCACGAGCCATTACCGCATTTCGCGACGTAAAGCCGGGCGCGTTCTCTCCTTTTATGCCGGCGAGTAGAGTCTCGAGCGTCGGATGTGCGTTTGAGGAGCGGAGAGAAAAGAGGGAGAGAGAGAGAGCCGGGTTTTACGAATTACGTCGTAGCGGAAGATCTTTCAGGGGGATCGCGTTGTTTGCGCGGAGCTTGGTCTCTCTCTCTCTGTCTTGAATTCTGAGTGGGGCGGAGGGTTAAGGTAATTGATGGGTTTCAAGCGCAAATGTCTTTGTATTGAATATGGAGCGCGAGGTAGTGTAGTGAAAATTTCAAATTTCTCTGGATCAATTTGACTTTTTGGTGCGAGTGATGCACAAATGATGGGATCTTAACGATATGTATTTTGAAGTTTGAAAAATATGTGTTGTCGATGTAGGTACTGGTAGAGAAAATAATAAATCGTGGGGTGAGAAGAAAAGATGAAAAAGTGGATTTACTTTTAAACTAAAATATTCATATTTTTCAGTATTATGCTAAAATATGATAAAATATGTCAAAGTAATAAGTGCGTTTTCTATTTTCTGAGAAACCCTCAAATTAAATTACGTGACATCCGTTGAGCTCTTTTGAATAGTTTATGCGAGCTTTCCTAGGAAATGTAGAAAAAAGTACCCAGTCCATTAAAAGCATAAGATTTTTCATCCCAAGAGTAAAGTTACTCCAGTTTTACAGCCATCTAAAGTACGTTTAAGTACTTCACAAATCAACGAAAGAATAATTTTTTTACTGTTTTAGAAAATCAAATGGGAATTCATTCCATGAAACGTTTTACTTTTTTCATTACACTAGAAACTGAAAATGTATTTCAATTTCTGTAGCTTTTGACATTAAATGAAAACTTCCACATTTGCAAACCCTATTGTACTGAATTTCCAAGCTATTTCTACCGTGGAGCTTTAACTTTGTTTCGGAGTGTTACAAGCATTCAGAACCTGTTTAAACAGTAACGCAAACTTCCACTTTCTATTATACGAAAAAGAACATTGACTTCTTCTAAAACTGAAAAACAGTTGCATACAATATTCTTATAGCAAAAAATGTATAGTTTATAAAGAAATCCGTAGATTATTCATATAAATCTGAATAGCATGCGTTAAATAGTATTTGAATGAATTTAGAAACATATTCAATAAATAAATACTCGTACGCTTAAATTCCTTAAAATTTAGTGATTGAAATAAAATACTTTTACCGATGTCAATGTTTCATAATGAAATTGTAAATAAAAAGTACTCGGATTAATAAATAAAAAGTTTATTTCTATTAAAATACATTTTATCGAATTATTTTAATCGCGTCATATATATGGAAGTTGATTAATTGATTTATCAGCGCGGGCTCCTCTTTATTATGGCTTTTTAATCCGGGTTATCTCGTTTTATCGAATAAAAAGTGAATTACGTTAGAAGCTTTATTATGGACTTTGTTCACTTTGGTGAGGCGGTGGCGTTTTCATTTTGAGATTAATAAAATCAAAGCACTTACGAGAAATTGGGTTTGTACACGTATAGACAAAGTAATATAGATATACTTGGATTGTCATAATGATTTTCCAAATTTCATCCACAATTCTTTCGATCAGTAATCTAACAATAAATATTTAACAAAGATAAATTACAGGAAATAATATCAAGGGACATGTTTTTTATTTTAGAACGTCGATCAAAATATTCAAATTTATATTTATCACTTCGGGTACAAGAAATGATTTCGAAATTAAAAATGGCGGGTAATAATTTTAGCTCGGCAACAGCATATATTTATTTTCGTGCGACGTACATTTATTTTCGAACGCTATAATTATAGACAGCGTGTAATTACATCCTAATTGATAGAATGCTTAACGAATTCTCTTCCTTTATTCTTGGCACCGATACCCAATTCAAAGTACACGTGTGCGTTTCCTCGTGTACTAATATCTAACATTTGTTTTGTAACAATCTCTATCTGCTTTCTTGCGTTTTTACTGCGTGTCTCTATATTCAAATTTCTGCATTTTTTCTTTTTTTATTTCAACTCTTTTATATTTATTGTAGAGATGAAAATGCTGAGGTCAGCGAAGAATTTTACGTCAAGGAAATTTGGAGATCTGGAGAAGGAATAGAATTTCCATCTTTACTGTTCTACTTTATTCTTTTATGCAACAAAATCCAGTAGAAAGGGAACCTTAAAATAAGTAAAAGTAGGAAATGCCTTCCGTCTTTTTTTCCATCGACAAAAGCGTTAGCTCGATAACTTATGGCTTTAAATATTAAATATTGGCTTTCAGATGAATTTCAGCATTCTTTATGCATGAGTTTTTTGCAATGCAATCTGAGGTAAGATTAAATTTCCCGCTATTGCATGGTAAAATCGAATAGCTGTAAATTCCACGGGTAATCGAATATCGAGATACTCTTCTTTGATCTTTCTTTCTTTGACCATTAATATTTTAAATTACTTATAAAACCTTTTTTTTAATAATAATCTGTGGACCGTTATTTAATATAAATGATATGTTACAATAAAGATTTTGTAATATAAAGAAAAATATAAAAATCCTAAAGCACTGTAAACTGAATAATTTCAACAAAGATTTTGCGGTGTTTCTATTTCAAATATACTTTAGTTAAACATTCACCCGATTGATTACATTTTCAATCGTAAAACTGATTTCATAAACTGCGAGTACGTAAACATCTCAACTACATCTTTGTAAAACTTCGTTAACTTTTTGAACCTATACTCTAACTTTCCCGCAACCATATCCCTCTCAAAGCTATTTAATTAACTTACAAAGGGGGATCCGCTTGCATAGCCGAATGAATTTGGATCCTCAAAGGATTTTACCACAATTTTCCTTAAAAAATTGATGAATTTTTTCCTAATCCAGGACTACATAAAACAAAGCAAAATTGAAGAATTTACATTACATATAATTTTATTAAAGTCGGAAAAATAGACTGGATTATCCTTTGTCAGACGAACGTAAAAATTAATGCGACATGCCTTCCGCTTTGTTTTACAATTTTTAATCAAATTTCTATAGACATTTAAGAAATAAAAAATTAATTTGCTGTTCCATATCAATATTAAAACTAAATTTTAGTACTTAGGAATATTACAAATCGTACAACTTTTCTTACAAACTATACCTTATAATCATTCTCCAAAACAAATTTATCTCATTTTAACTATTTCTACTTTCAATCAAACAATCAACATTCTATAACCATCAAACTATATTCTTTACCCTTCTCACACAAGAACAACAACAACCGAACACTCACCTTTACTGGTAAGACTAAAGCTGCGCAACCGATAAAGATCCTCGTCCAGCAGATCGTCGCGCTGCACAGGCGGCGAGTTGGCATCGGGAACGTCGAGGTAAGCGTTGACCTTGCGATGATGGGCGTGATGGACGCTCTGACCTCGTCTGCTGCCCCGCCGCCTCAGGCCCGGACTAGCATCGTTGTCCGTCAGCCGGGGCTCGCTGCTGCAGTGGGCCGAGCGCACACCCGAACCCTCCGGCGGGTAGTCGTGGTGCGTCGCCGCTGGAAAGTACAAGAGAGAGAGATGAGTTTGTGTGTGAGTATATTGTATAAGGAGATGGGTCATTGCTTTTCATATGACATAACATCTTTCTAAAGTATAGAATGCTTTGAGAAATTTTCTTTGTAGTAACAATTGAGCTATTGAGTTTTGATCAGAGTTCGGAGAAACATTTTTATTGTAGCACTTTATGTGTATTGTTCAGAATGATCAATATTTGACATTATATTTACGAATAATTTGGTCTCATATTCTCATATTCCAAAACGGTAATAAATAGGTTCAAAATTATCATTTGTATGTAATAATCTCCAAGTTAATGGACACACATTAGATGGACTCAAGGGTGTATTTCATATACCCAACTATAACAGTGTACTTATTGGGAAGGGCTTTAAAATAATCAATAAAAAGACAATTTTAGCTCGGAAATTTCGTCTAGGTATTCTTCGCGGAGAATTTCCTCATTATACGGGCAATAATTAAATTCTATACAAATTTGCTCATTCATTAGGCACCGCGATCTTGCTGCAGAGCATACAGCTCGTTATAGCAATATTGATAGTTTATATGCAAATTGATATAACACGATCGAGCGTACGTCCGCAGGAACCTTATTTCATGCTAATATTCAAGCTCCTTGTGAATTTTTAATTTCATTAAATTATACGGAATATTAATTAGAATTATCGGAGATTAGTGAAAAATTACTGTACGCAGAATTAATGAGCTTTTGTAACTAATAAAAGTGTTGTTAGTAACTCAATTGTCAATTTTTTTTTTTAATAGCACGCTTCACTCGTTAAAGCTGAATTGGTTAAATTTGACTGCAATTAGTGAATGTTCGTATAGTAATAAGTGTACGGGCTCATGCATATTTATATAGCCGCGCGAATCAGTGAATATTCACTCGCGTGGTGACGTTACATTAATTCAACTTTAAAGAGCAGGTGCCTAGTGTGCTGCATTAAAATAGCGAATAACAAGGAAATGTCACCGTTTACGTCAAATGAATATTTTACATAATTTAGCATAATGTTTCTGACCACCGAAAAATTCCACTAATAGGAACTGATTGATTTTTAATATTGATTTTATTACCCGGCGTAATTTTCTTCGTTTACTTTGGTATATCGAATATTAGGTGTGGTTTTGCAACTTCAATATTTGATCGAAAGTACGAAACAATCAAAAGAAAGTTAATTACCGTGATTATACACTGTAAAATAATTTCCTCTCTTTAAAAAATGATGGCCGGAAGTAGCATATAGCTCATTTAAAGACTCGGTAATATAGATTTGTTATTTGAAAGAAGCGCGAATATTTGACTTTTATTTAGATTAAAAATGTGCTAGATTCGAATTTTGAAACTCAAATATATTTATTGAACTACTAAATTATTAAAATAGAATAAAAACATTTTTTTGGTAAAAAAATGTATTTAATATATACACCTCACTTAGCACCTCGATCTCGATACGCCTCATCGTCTTCAAACCACTTCCCCAGCAACCTCTGATATAATAAACCTACTTCCATTCCACTACTCACCCTAAACCCTCATTAAAAATGCATCCACCCCTGATCCCCCACGAAAACACAAAAATCCACTCAACTCCAAACCCTCATCTCCAAGATCCTCAAAAACGTCCCATCCATAATTCCCGACATCCGCCGTCGCTGCCCCTCAACATCATTAAGGCCTGTCACGGTATCACAAAGCGGAGGCGCGATGTGCCAAGGCTAGTAAATATGGGTGAGATGTGGCCGCCGGCGGTACACACGCGTGTAGTATGCGTATACTACCTACCTGCGCTACATGGCTGTTTTTGAGCGTTAGATGCAACAAGGGAGAGAGAGAGGATGTAGGCGTGGGGGATTGACGTGGTGTTGTGCTGCTGGTCGGTCGGGTGATGACTTTGTTCGAAGGGGCGCGTTGAGGTAATAATGCCAGGGTGGTCGAGTGGGAAGGAAAGTTTGGATTATTGCGCGATATAGCTAATTTTGCGGGGATGTAGGGGATGGGAAAGTTTGACGTATACTAAGGGCCTCATGAGATTCTTATCGGAATGATATTATAATTTTATTTTTGTCGTATGACATTGAATTTTTGTGGAATATTTTATTTTAACGTTAGCTGGATTAGCATATAGTTTTTAAACGTTTTTCAAACGATAGATCAGACAATATTCTCAGCCAGCAGTTTTTGAACCAATAGTTTTAACATCCTCTTCTCGTCGCTTTAATCGTCTACGTCGAAAGGAGAAAAGCTAATTTCATGGCTTTAAAATTTTCGAATTTTATATATATTTCGAACTCCAATATTGCAATGTGAAAATTTTTTCATGATTTTTCTATAATTTTTAAATTAAAGAAGGTAATAGCAATTCCGAAGTAATCTAACTTTTATGAAAAGTGTTCAACTTCCGCAGTGGCAAATATTTACCGACCGGAATTCCTAGTGTTTGCTCTGAATTAGCGAGGGGTTTTTCACCCTTTCTATCACTTCTGTTTCTATACGATATTCTTCAAGAAGTATAAAATATTATACCCTTTAATAATTAATTTATCCCTTCCCGTTTATAACCAATAAAATTTATCAGAAAATTTGGTGTACAACTTTGTTCCACTTTTTCAGAAACAAATTAAATCTACAACCCCGTGTTTATATAGATTTAATGAACAAAAAATTAATTATTCACCATCCACCTCAAACAAACCTTCTCACACCTATACAATACCCAACCAACTACTAGCAACTCCCGGCAATACACGCAAGACGAACGCAATTCATCATGCAGCAGACCTGCGAGCCCCGATTCGCCATTCATCCCTCGACTCCCAAGATATCCCGACGCTGAATTCCTAAATAACGAGAGTGCAAGACTCTGCACACCACGGGAAGTCCGCTCCACCAATCGAATTAACCGGAGTAGTAGTCACGCGCACCGAGTGGAGTAGGTACTGCTGCTCGTTTTCGAGAATCCCGCGGGCCGAGTGCGCCACAGGTAGTTTCCGAATGGCCGGATTTTAAAAGGTCAGCGTGGTTTACCACCGATAGAGAAAGGGGAGGAGGCTATCTTATACGAGAGGATAACATTCATAGAAAAATGAGGTTTAGGAATATAAATTTAAAGATTTTTGTTTACGATGAGTTAATTGTGCCTCATATTAGAACTAAAATAACTGGTATAGTGAGTTTTACATGAAACATGCGTTGAGGCAATGCAAGAATGTGTAGTTTATTTTTAGTTTGTAAAAAAAAGACTCAACTGTATGTAGAATATGTATGTTCATTATATTTACGAATAATGAATACAATATTTCGTATTCAACAATTATTCATCCTATATTGTTCCGCTACAATTTCCACCATTTGCAAACTACCTCAAAATATTTTATTCCCATGAATAATTAAAAAAAAAATCGTTCTTTTTTACATATACAAAACTCGGCGTCTCTCGTAAAATACTAAACTGAATAATTAGTCGTAGCGTCCAAAATCCATCGTTCAACATAAATACTCTCTTTTACGTTCTCTAAGAGCCTCTCAACCGCGCTAAATCAAAATTTCAAAAAAGAAAACGCCGCACCAGAGCATCGCTCCCTCGCGGATAGCGAAAGATTAAAGCGTTCCCCGGGAAATTATGCGCGAGAATCGAAAATGAGATGGAGTCTCTCGAGCTCTTCCTCGCGAATAGAGAAATTGGACATCATTGCCGCGACGCGCCAGTGTAAAGTATTGCCATGGAGGCTATTGTTCTTCCGGCTCTTGAAATGAATTGGAAGAGAACAATTTAAATTTTTTTTAAATGTAGTTTTTTATTATGTTTAAGATAATGGCTGATGTAACAAAATAATATATTATAATATCGAGCAAAGCGCTTGATTTTCCTCTCAGAACAGTAATAGACCAATACCGTATCAATAATTTTATGTTTTTTTATAGCACCCAACGTTAAAATACTTATACATTCGCACCCACCACCTCGGTATTTATAGCATTATCATAATACAATGACGCTCCCCCTCTACATGAAAATTATGTAGGTATCAAAATAAGATTTCTCGAACGTTCCAACAATGTTCTTCGATACTATAAATCTTTGAGACATTAGCGGATACGGAGATCCAAAAAATAGCCACGTGCGAGCTACGGCTATACGCAGCCGCTCCCCCCAATCAATATTTTTAGATTGTTTCACGTTTGCTACTCCGGCGCACAATAAAAATAAAAAACCAAAAGTCAAATATATGTAATTTTTTGTGAACTTGGGAAAAACTTTTCGTAATTTTTTTTCTGCTACATCTTTCTATTTATTTTTTCCTCGAATTTATATTTGTAAACAGCGAGAGAACACGATTGAAACATTTTTAGACTTAAGTATACAAAAGCTAATTTTGGTTGGTACAACGGCCGAGCGCTAAAATTAAACGGAGCGAAAAGAAAAAAAGAAGAAGAAGAAGCGGCCAGACAAAAATCGATACATTCTTTTAGCAAAATCGATTCTTTTCTTCTGTTATAATAATTAGTTACCTTGAAACTGATCAAATATATCACCAGGTGGCCAGCTACTACCGCTATCTATAGACATCACAAAACCTGTACACTATACACTTACAATACACTATATCACTACCGCACTACAACGTCGCCTATACAAAAGTCCATCTGCAGCCAGAAGCAGGGCAAGAGACAAAGCATCAAACGCGTTCGACGACGAAAAGAAAAGCCATAATATTCATCCTCACGCGACCTCCGTCACAAATATAACCTACGTCGGCGATCAAAAGCTCAGCGCGAACTTATTATAGCGCGTCGACGACTCGAAGGTCTCGAGATATATCTCTCTCGGAGCGCCTTACACAGGGTGCGTGAAGCTTCTAGAGAGCGAGCGACGCTACGACTGCCGACGGATCGATCGGATCCAGAGAGTATAGGAGAAAACCAGTGGACAGACGCCGCGTGGGCGCAGACACCTCTCTCTCGCATACAATATATTTTTATTGATGTTAAACGCGCGGTTAGATAATGGGAGAGTGGGGGAGAGACGGTGGGCCGAGCCAAGTTTTTTCTTTTTTTCTTCTTCGCTGTGCGGACGGTAAAGTTAAAACTGATTTTAAGAGTGGCGGCGTGTGCTGGCGCTTTTTTTTTAGGAAGTTCGTGTGCGGTTATTTTGGCGATGTGTGTTGCGTGATGTTGGCGGTGGGAATATTTAAGATTTTTAGATGCTTATGGGTGGAGTGGATGGAATTTTTGTGGTATGGGGAGTATTTTCAACAGCAAAAAGGGTTAGGTTCAGACAACTTGGCTTTTACCCATCCGTTGAATAATTCACCATCAACATTGGAACTTCTCTCTCTCTCTCGAACATTTAGAGTATCCACACACGTGTACAGGGTTTAAGCCTCGAAACGTGTACATCTCGTTTGGGAATTCTGATCACGGACGAAACTTCGCCGGAAGTTGAGTGATTAGAAAATTATCGCGGACTTGTAAGTAGTTGCTAAACGTCTCTTGGTGAAAAGGACTTGAGATCGAATTAAAGTTTCATTGAATAGGATGAATTGGGTTGCTCCAGTTCGAGTGTTCAACTTGTTAGATGTGTTGCACATGGCGCTAAATTGCTTTTTCGAATCATGAGGAAATTTAAAATACTTGTATATAAAATTGAAATTAATTTCGTCAACCAAAAAAGGGTTAATGTAAATGCTCTACAAATTTCATTTAAACGTGTATTTTGTGAGACGCAAATGATATGTATATATTGCTGGATATTGACCTTCTGCATTAGACACTAATGAAATGTAAAAGGGCACTTGCCATACGACGATATTAAAGGCGGGTAAATTATTTAGTGGACCCACATCAACGCATTATCTTCAAAATTCTCCCACCTAAATTGAAATTCAATATTTACTAAGTGACTCGAGCTCTTACAGGAAGTTAGAGCCGGTTATGAGTTCCAGCCCTTCTACTACCGTTTAATTTACGAAGACAAATTTTGTGCACTAAAAGGATTTATAACGTTTTAAACTGTAGTCTCGTTATCTATGCATGCTACAAAATTATTTGTATGTTTTGTTTTATTAAAAGTTATTAATGTATAATGAATCATAATGTGCAAGAAAAGTTAGTAACTTATAATCAGGTTATTTTGTGAATTAATTATTAATTAAGTTTATTGTACATTGGATTATGAAAAATAAATTTTTAATAAAAATGTTATTATCTATGTATTGTACCGTACTTTTACGTAAAAGAGGAATGACGAAAGGCAGAGAGAAATGCTTCCTGAATTACATTTTTGTTACTTCAAACGAATGCCGTTTGATTCATATCACGCAGAAATGCGGTTCCTGTCGGAAGGT
>UXGD01007623.1:0-10657 GCA_900474315.1 Torymus auratus | reverse complement strand
CGGGCATTTTTTATTATTTTTGAAAATAACATACAGACCATGAAAGAGGGCTCAAAACTGAGTGAAATTATGTGTTATACGCTAAAAAGCTTAAAAAACCTCAAAAACATCGAAATCATCAAAATCTGTGATTCGAAATTTTTCACCATTTCAACAGTGTTTTGATTTTTCATGTTTTTGATACAATTTTGTATTTACTACTTAAATCGATGTTGATTGCTATGTATAGTGTGCAGTAGAATACTGATTTGATATTATAATATGTATAAATTTACCTCTTTTCTATTTGATATTGTATAGTGGTTTTATAATAAGACACGATTTTGATGTGTCACAATTAATTCTCAACATTGAAAATTAACAGAAGGAATCAATTCATTAGTTTAACAATTGGCTGCTATAATAAGAGCAGAAGTCGATGAACCTTTATCAAAATTCTAATAAAGATTTGGATTTTCATAATGTTTAATCAGGTTTCTTTCTTAGTAAATTTCTATTATAAATGAAAAACCGCTGCTAACTGAATAGCAGAATGCTTTTTCAATATTTTTGACATTTTTTATCGAACATTTAAATTAAAAATCAGTTTAAATTTGAAACAGTATTATAATTCGCGTTTCAGTGAAAAAATTATAAAATCGTTTAAAAAAGTATTGAAATATTATTAAACTTACTTTATTTATACTTGGTTGTATTCTATACATACAAACAAGTATAAACAACAACAATAAAAACAAAAACAACAACAACAAGTATAAGTAACACGTATAAGTATAAGTATAAGTATAGTTAACAAGTATAAGTTTCTATGTTTATACAAATTGTTAAAGAAATTTTTCAATTGACTAAAAAAGCATAATTGATTTAAGTTGATGAAATCTTGAGATCTGTATTCTCAACTCAAAAATAATTTAAAAATACTTTCAAAAGACATAAATAGCAAGGCAATTAAGCGTATTTTAAGAATATGTATTTCTATTATATTCATCTTCGAGATGTCTTGCTGAAAAAGTATTTATAATTCGTAAAATTAGTTAATTTTTCTAAAAAGTTGTTACTTTTTCAAATCTGCATTGAGTCAAAAATAAATCGTGAGTAGTTATAAAATACACAATGTAGCAGAAAATCAAATGTACTTTAAGAAGACCGGTCTTTATTTTGTGTAACTTTTGAACAAATTTAAAAAAAAATTGTGATTTTTTTATTTTAATAAGATCTTAAAGTGATCCACTTGACTCCAAAATTTAATCAGTTCTAAGTTAAGATATACGTAAAGTGCACGTGAAATTTTAGCTAATTCCATCCATTCTAGAGTTATGACGGGGACAAAATTTGGTTTCATACATACATGCATACATACATACATACATTTTTTAAAATCTATTATTTTGATTCAAGAATCTCAAAAACATCGAAATTCATCAAAATCTTTGATTTTAAAAATTTTACCGTTACAAAGCTTTCTCTTTGAGAAAGCGAAAATAAGTTTTTCATTGCAAACTTGTTTACGATTTGAAATAAAATCTTATTTTTTTTCCATTTAAAAAAATTAATAAAGTCTGCGGTTTGCCAAAAATATATATATAAAATTTCATAATAATCCAAAGTCATGCCCGTGTTGTTATAATTCATTAATGAATAAAAAACACGCTAATGATACTAAAAAAATAAGGTATAGATCAAAAATCAAATAGTGGATTCCGATTGGAAACTCTGTTAAAATTTTTCTTCAATCTAAATTCCTACATAAGATTTATAATATTAGCAATGACATGATAGGTTAATAAATGAAGAATAAAGATGCTAAATGTAAATAAATTGATATTTTATTAAATGGATGTACATAATGAATAACATTATAGTCGATAGATTCATCATCTTAATAGTGCTATTAGTAATTTTTAGAGACATAATTAAAGCAATTTTTATAAATATTTGCGTTATATTTTCCTCCAATTATGCTTGTAAGTATAGAAAATAATGAATCAAAATAAAGTGCACTATAGTTTGGTATTAAACATATAATTTCGCATCAAATTAGATTACAAAATAGTATTTATTACACTTAATAATTTACCAGTAGAACATATTAATTAGTAAGAAAAATTGTAGTAAGTTCATTTATAATATCTTTTTTAAAATATTTTAATAGTATAAATCATAATTTCTTAGCTTGATAATCGAGTTGCTTTAATATCGAACGTCAGTCTAGAGGCAAGTGCGCGCGCGTGCATTTCTCCCTTCTCCATACTTTTTCTTTTACACCCACCCGTAGTACGATCAAGCAGCATTGCTGAAGGAGGGCAGCAGGGCGCAAGAGCGGAGAAGCAAGGAGAAATTCGTTAAGCACTCCAATGAGAGATAGAGAAAGAGCGAGAGAAAAAAAGAGACAGACAGAGACAACGACAAAGACAGAGATAGACAGAAAGAGGGAGGCAAGAAGAAGAAAGAGATAAAGAAATATACGGAAAGAGCCAAAGAAAGGGAGAGATATCGAGAGTATTGGGAATCCAAGAGAGTAACCAAGAGAAAGACAGAAAGACAGAGAACCCCTCCGTACAGAAAGGAAACAGAGAATGGAGAGCATAAAATTAAAGCAAGAAGCAGTTATTTGTGAAAGTGCAAAGGAAAAGCTGGACTGACCAACTCTCAAACCATAAAAATAATCTAAAACGCTCATTATAAGGTGAAACGCGTGGAATTAATGGTTGTTAAAATATTATTAGTTCGACAAATTTCTTGTATATTCATCGAAAAATGTTTTTAAATCTTTTCGAAAATTTAAATTAATAGATTGTAGATGTCAATAAACGTGATATGAATACCTAAAACCATGAATAGAGAATATACTTTTTATATCAATAAATATTTGTCAGTTTTTACAATGTTTACGAGAACCGAAATCAATGCTGATCATTTGTCTTAAAAATACTTATGTTGAAAATTTTTATCTATATTATATTTTATTCTATTAATAACACTTATGTACACTTTTCTGTAGATAACACATTTCTGTTGATGTGATTTCTGAAGTTCATGGTTTCAGTAATATTTAAATAAGTCTCATAATTTTAATACTATAAATAGTGCCAAGCTTCTATCAACTTTTTAAAAAAACTTCAAACTATGTGTTCAGATTGCAATAATAATAAGACATCGTCAATAATATTGGCCTTTTTAATAGTAATATTCGTTACTAATACATCACTTATTATGGGACATCGCCCAACACTCATAAATTCAACATTTGTGCAAGTTAGCAATAACGAGAAAAGCAATAATAAAAGTTATTCTATTATTCACCGGACTGATATAATTTTACTATCAGATATAATACGAACATTAAAAGAAAATTATACTTTCCATTCGAATGGTTATAATAGCAGTTTACATCACCACCATCATAGTAAGGTGGGATTGAGTATGATGGATGAAAAAACACCTTTGTTTCCAACAGATCTTTTTAGTATAGAAGAACGACGTCATGGTGCCGTTATTTTACACATTATTGGCGTTGTGTATATGTTTGTTGCATTAGCAATTGTTTGTGATGAATTTTTCGTACCGTCTTTGGATGTAATAATTGAAAAACTAGACATTGCTGATGATGTTGCTGGAGCAACATTTATGGCGGCTGGAGGTTCTGCGCCAGAGCTTTTTACATCAATAATTGGTGTATTTGTATCATTCGATGATGTAGGGATAGGTACTATTGTGGGTTCGGCCGTTTTCAATATACTTTTTGTAATTGGAATGTGTGCTATTTTTTCTAAGACAGTGTTATCTCTTACTTGGTGGCCACTTTTTCGTGATTGTACTTTTTATAGCATGAGTTTAATTACACTTATTTATTTCTTCAGAGATAACTACATATATTGGTATGAAGCTTTAGTTCTTTTTTGTTTTTATTTAGCATACGTTAGTTTTATGAAGTGGAATAGACCAATGGAAAAGTTTATTAAAAGAGTACTTTATCATAACAAAGTAACGAGAGTCAGATCTACTGATCAACTGATGCCGACGGTAAGATATTGTGTGAGAAAATATTTTAATATACTATTTCTACTAAATAGAATTTACATTTACTTAAAATTTACAATATATTAAACCCTCAATCATAAAAATAGCACTTTTCTTCATTATTTCTTTAATTTTATGAAAACAGACAACTAACAAATTTCTACCAAAATTGATATTCTAAAGTCTTAAGAATGCTTCTGTTGAATATGGCTGATTTTTTTTGGTTCAAAAGAAAGGTATCTTCTCTTTAGCAATAATGACAAATAATAATAAGTTACAACAACGGAAACCTTAATAAATAAATCACGAATTTCGTACCTTCAAAAGTTTATTTTATGATTATCAGAATAATTTTATCAGGATATATTATCATTAGTGATTCAATATACAATAAAACGATTTTCAACAAGATTTTTCAGGTACAATGAACTGACAGCAAGAAACGCATTCACAGGTTAATTAGTTGTCCATATGATGTAAAAAGACGTTATTTAGATAAGGCTTTAAAATATAAATTTTTAAGATAGAACCATAATTTTGGTTAATGCGGTGAAAACTAAATTGTCAGTTTTTGATATATAAACCTGTTGTACTGCATTCTGTAACTTTTATCTCACGTCCTATCCATAAATATAGATATAAAGGACCATGTAAAAAACGCGTTAACTTTCAAATATTGTATGGTAGGACTTACAGAATATACTCCGAAAGGTAAGTAAAGCGATGTGTATGTGTTATATATGAAATAAATCATGCGGATTGACCACTCGAGAAATCAGATATGAAAAGTAATCACTTTATTCAATACCTAGATAGCAATGTGTTAATAGATTAATTCCATATCTGAAGAGAAAATAGATTTACAATTTTTTTTTGTATATTTTACAGCTATATATGAAGTCCTTTTTGTGATCCTGATATAGCTTTGCATTACAGTGCTAGTCAGCACATTTTTTGCAATGGGTCTATCTTTAGTAACGCGCGCAGCAGTCAGGATTTAGGGTAGGTTTTAGGTATGTTTTCGGTAGGTTCCAAACCACCAGAGCTACAGGGAGATAAACTATGAAAATTCTGAATCCCGAAAAACTCGCGACAGAGATAAGGTAAAGTACCCAATACCTGGGCAGATTTTAAGCACAATCACAAAAAACGACGCTTTTAAATCCAATAGGTGGAATTTGTTCAAACTTTTAAATCTAGATATGAATTTGTTATACATTTTATTAATTTATCCACAAAAATACTCATTTCCATGCTTATTTATATTAAAAAACTAAGTTCGAAAAAATATGTGTTCGGCTGCTAAACTTGAACACCCTCTCTTGAACTGGAATCAATATCGGAACAACGTTTAAACCCTAAACTTGGACAATATGTATTACAAATTTTGCTTGGATTTCAGCTAAATTAAACCTAACTAAAGTTCTGGTGAAAATTCCAGTTGAATCTAACTGTATATTTTGTAAAGTGATATTATTAAATATATCCAGCTATCGGGTATTGCTGAGAGGGATCTCAAGCTGGACATGGGTAACCTTGAAATCTTTAATTTCGTATTGTAATGAATTAGAGACTTACATTAACACGAAATTGATTTGATTGCATAGTTAAAATGATAAACTTTGCTAATGAATTTATATCGTTATCATATGTATCGGTAATAGTACTGCTTTACTACTGTCCAAATAACGGTCCCAATTTTCAGTTTGTCTAGGTATTGGGATCTTTACCTTACTGGTCTATCGGCGAGACCGGGATTCGAACACGGTACTGTCTGAGTAAACAAATATTCCGAATCGAGAGTTCGAGGTTTTAGACGATTGAGCTTCCATAACTCCAAATTGATGTATATTATACAAATATGGGTCATTTGCAAAAATATGGCAACTATTTAATTAGTTTATTTTGTTGAGTACCGTCATTCTTGAAATATAAAAAATGCATAAACATCCTGTAATTTCAATATTTTCATAAGTTCCTTATAAAATACCTATAACTTATGTGAAAGTGAGTAGATACTTTATGTAGAACTCATAAAAAATTTAAATTACAGGAAGTTTATGCATTTTTTAAATTTCAAGAATGACAGTACTATCCAAAATAAACAAATTAAATAGTTGCCATTTTTCTGCAAATGACCTATATATAAAATCTGCAAATTTAGTATTGATGTTACCAAATTAAATTTTACTATTACTAGTCATCTCTAAGCGTGCTTCGCGCGCTGTAATTTTATCACACCTTCACGCAACTTTTGTTTTTGTAACCTAGCAACCCATTACCCCCACCATCCAAATCACGAATAAATTAATATCATAACAATTCCATCATTTTTTGAAGATAGGAAATAATATCCTCTAAGACAATAAATTCTCTAAGTCTCAGTGATACAGCTTCTTTTTCAAAGTCTTATTGGAAAATAAGACTGAAAAAGAAGCTGTATCACTGAGTTGAAAAGTTTGATATGAAATATATGTTACTATGCCTGATTATTATTCTGTAAGGCAAAAGTACAATTCGAACGATGTTTTTCTTTAATTTTGTAAGTGCATCCTTGCTACACCATTTAAAAATATAAAAATATGAAATTTAGAAAAATTGATTACAATATCAGACGGAAAACTTATTCAAATTATTATATGCAATGTTATTTCATATTCAACTTATACAATTCATATTACCTAATAGCCTACGGTACAATTATGGGTTAACTTATAGGTAATATATAAATTAGTTAGTAAATCTTATTAGTATTATCGTAGATAAAAGTTATAAGCACTGATATGTATATAACATACTTTAGAATAAAGATCACAAAATTTTTCTTGTTAATATTTTATTTCTAAACTAAGGTAAAATTCAAATAAGATATTGCTTTCCCAGAGATGAAGCTTTGTGACGGTGGAAAAAATATGTCAAATCACTATTTTAGTCGAGCAGGGCTAAAACTTCTCTTTTTCGTTCAAAATTTTTTCTGAACCTTTTTTCTGAATTAAAAAGTCGCATTTTAATACATAAATGTTATCTAATTATTTCCCACTTTTTAAACAAAAAAGGGGGTATATTTAGTTCACCTTAGATCTTGGTCTGGGCCCTTTATATGGCCCAGACCAATTTCATATTAATGAAACAAGTATTTTCACTATCCGCTTTCAAAATTTTCTGCAGATTGATTGACTCCAGATTTGAACTAAATTACTCCTAAATAGTAGTGTTACCTGTGAGGTGGTGTCGTTTGGTTTGCGGCCTTTGTGGGTTACTCACCCAGAAAGGTTGATTTACGGTAAAGATACAATAATAACTGTTTAAATTGCTGGTTTATTATTCAATATACTCAATTAAAGTGATAGAGGGGGGGGGCGAGAGAGAGCGCTGTGTTGCAATTGCCGTGGATGATCGCACGGTATTTCGAGTCATCTCTGTGGCCTCGAGGCGGTTTCCTTCGTCGGTCGGCCTACATCCTGAGTCTTTCAGCCAGCGCTTCGGGTATCGTCCAGCGGGGAGAGCGCGAGGGTGAGAGCAAGAGCTGCACAGCTGATTTCATCGGCTTTTATGCACCTCTGATATGATTCCCTCTCTTCTAATAATCCAAAGGTATGAGGGGATTACATTCAATATTGTCTTTGGGCCAAACTGCAATGCTGCAGTTTTCGTTGTTCGGTCTCGTGCATGTATCATGCAGCTTAGCTGCCACAGAAGTTTCCAAAAACTTCGAATGCTGATTCAAGCGTATAATAAAATCTACGTGCGGAGAGTCTCCACCCGTAATACGTCTGAGGGTCGCGAGTCTCACTTCAGGGCAACCAAAAACGAACATGGCAGTGGTTGAAGCAAAATATCTAAAATTTTTTGCTTATCGTGAAAATGTAATGTTGATGAGTAAAGCTACTCTCCCGAGCAGTTGGAGGCTGTAGCTTCTCTTGCTAGAGCGCAGAGGTTGACGTTATTTTTGAAGTTGAACGTCAAATAGGAGCAAGAACAAAATTATTAATCTAAAAGATAAGGTTTTTGTGTATTCTGTTACAAAGTTATCGTGACGTATTTGTGTTCGTGTACCTAATACATAAAATTTTACTTAATTGCTGTTCTCTCTCTGTCTCTTTTTATAAATGATTATAGACAATAATAATTTTTAATTTAATTAATAATTTTATTTTCTCTGGTTGAGTGCACTGCTCCTAAAGTCGATATCGTCTTATGGCGAGAATGGATTGGTGTTTCAAGCTCTTCTTCAGGATGGTTGCGTGTGATCTGCTAGAATAATTATTGAAATCCAATCCCAGTAACGTGTTTATTTTCTGAAATCAATCTTATTATGATTGGTAGTGAGTCACCCTTCGGCTAGAGCATTTTAAACTTTCCATTCTACGGATAATTTAATATAAAAATTATTAATTAAAAATTTTACTCTGCTTTGCGCTTATTATTTGTAATTATTTATTAATTCGTTATTTGCACAGATCATCATTTCTTTTTCTCAAAGATTTTTCTATGATTAAGTAATTTATGAGTAAATTTAAAATTATACGAGATATCAAAATGATTTTTCATGTTTAGAATTGGTTCGCATAGATATACATTATAAGATATTCCTGGCTAGTAATACATCGAGAAATTATAATTTTAATCTTAAATATTCTCTCTCTTTTTTTCTCAGTTTATTTTCACTATGAATAATGTTAATCAAATTCATATTCTTACAATACTTATTTCTTTTAGGATTTTTGCTCTTATGATAATAAATGCTTAAAATCTTAACATCGTTAGGTAGGTATATAATTTCTTCCTCATTCAGTTCTATATTTAATTCATTTTTTCGCTCAAATGTTTTTTTTTCTAGTTTTGAGATATTGAAACGTTATATTCAATGTTTATAGTTCTCTGTAATTTAATTATGATTAATAGTTGGTCTATAAGCATAACGCTATAAAGATAGAATTTATAAATTGTTTTTTTCTTATAATCAGTTTTTACTAACAATTATTTTAATAATAATGCGCTTATTATAAAAAATATTAAAATATTGAAATTTTTCTTTTAATTTGGATCTTTTGTTTATCATTTTCCGGAAGGTTATTGCTTAAAATTAAAATCACGAACCATTATTTACAATAATTATTATTGATTATGGTGTGTAGCATTAGCAATTGGATTATATGTGTGAGCTTAAATGTTTGTATGTGTGTTCCTGTGAGTGGAAGTTTATTTTGCTTACACATAATGCTAAATGGTGACAATGAATGTGGGTCTACTGTTACAGACCGCTTGCACTACATGGATGTTAGTGAACTATTTTTAATAAAATTTTGTTCATGAAAATTACGAATTCCGAAAAATTCAGACACATAGGCGCCAGCCAATCGTCGAGCCCGGGAGTCAATCACGGTTTATTTGGGTAAACAAATATTCCCAGTCAAACTACCGTATAGCTCGTATGCTTTGATTATTTTGAAGCGGCGAAAATTAATACGTGTGTGCACGACGCTAGTGTTGCCTGTGTGACTGGTCGGTGACTATTTTGCTTTCACGGTGAACACTGAATACTGTCATACGAGCATGCACAGGTGATATTTGACACAATATCCACTTGGTGGAAGACGGTACCATCTCAGAATCAAGCTCGAGAAGGTACCAATTCGGATGCCGGTTGGAGAAGGTACCAACTTGCGAGTAGATCATTTTTGTTTCACATTAAGAAGTCAAATCAAGTAAAAAAAAGTTTTGCTTCCTCATAGAGGATGCTTTGTAACGGTGACAAAACATTCAGAAAAAAAATGTTCAAAAAGATGTTATATGGCGATATATGTGTATATTATTTGATTCTGATGATTTTTATTTTCGTGGATGTATGTATGTGTGCGTAGGTGCGTGCGTGCGCTATGTGTGTGAGTGTGTTTTTTCCGAAAAGATGGAGAATGCTTTTTACGCACCGTGTCAAGAGCTACTCGAAGCTCCCCATGTGTGGGGATCACCAAGTTGTTGGTGCAACTTGTCCGGTCAGATGGATAGACCAGATCCCGGTGTATTATAACTGGACCAATACCCACTAAACTCCAACCTCTTTGTCTTCGAAAGCCTAAAAGAGAAACCCCCGCGGAATGGCTGCTATGTAGTACTTCGCGGGGAGGCATTAGCTAATTTGCTCTTCCTTCTTGCTGTCGTTCCCTACATATGATCCTCTGCATCAATGTAGGAAGCCTTCTATTCCATAGCCTGGTGCCCCGCATCGATCATTCGCTGTTCTCTCGTCTTCTTCTCTTCTTTCCGTAGCTCTTCGATGACTTCCCTGGCGAAGTCCGTTGCATCATTCCATGCCTTCCCTGACGCGAGCATCTGTCGAATCAGGTTTTCTGGTGTAATCGCTGTTACAGGTGTTTTTTCGAGCTTTCGGATATGTGTGTTAAATATAGGACATGTGAAGAACACATGCCTTGCGTCCTTCTCTAGTCCGTGACATGTTGGGCACTCTGATGAGTCCTCGTGCTTATACTTGTATAAGTATTCTCAGAAACATCCATGTCCAGTCAGCATCTGTGTTAGGTAGTAGCTGGGATATCCACGTTTGCGGTTTAGCCATTCCGCTATCCGCGGGACGAGTTGGTGGGTCCATCTGCCCTTTTCGGAGCTGTCCCACTCT
>UXGD01007622.1:0-10658 GCA_900474315.1 Torymus auratus | reverse complement strand
GGGGGGGGGGGGGGGGGGGGATAATCGCGAGATCGAAAAAACTCGGGCTCAGTCTGCGTGTCCAGCTTTTCTACGCTAAGCATCAGATGTCATAAGTGTATTGTTCATGTAATTTTTTTGATTGGAAATAAAAGTGAAGTGTACAAAAATAATTCCTGCTCCAAAACTCATTTTTGCATTTATTACAATATGGGCAAGAGTTTTTTGTTTATTGAATTAACTTTTTTATTTTGTTTATAGAAAAAGAAAATTTAAAGGTTTCTATGAATTATAGATTATTTTCTATAGTAGCATGTACATCTCATTGAAATCCAGTTGAGCTTTATAAAATTACAATAATGTTATGCTTCATAAACTGGTTTAGAGCCAATCTTCTTTAATGATGTCACTTCCTTTCTCACCAATCATAATCGCTGCAGCATTAGTATTACCTCTAATCGATTCGGGTATTATGGACGCATCTATCACCCTCAATCTCTTAATACCGCGAACCCTTAACCTCGGATCCACTACAGCCTCCGGATCTGTGTTTGGTCCCATTTTACAGGTGCCAACTGGATGGTGTCCAGCCAAGTAGTACATCTTGGCCATACATTCATAAAATTTATCATTGTCGTTAATGTACTGTTCACACTTTGGTGCTGGCGGCTTTATGTATTTGAATCCATGTTCCTTAAAAGCTTTTGTTTCTACGAGTCGATTGATCTTCTTAGCACCATCTATGAACCTCTTTAGATCGTCTGGATGATCGAAAAAGTTTAAGTTCACTTCTGGCAGGCTTCCGATGGGATCGGACTTATTTAACTTCACCCAACCACGACTTTTTGGTGTTATCAGGAATGGTAAGATGAAAAGGGAGTTAAAATAGGGAAAGCCGACATACCGCGACTGAATACCGTTTTTATCCACATCATTAAAGGTTTGGACAACATTCACTTCAATGTCCGAGTAACCAGGTCGATTTTCAAATGAACTTTGGATAAAGGCGATGCTATTAAATATGCCAGCATCTTTCAAAGCTCCATCTTTACTCTTCTGCCATTGTTTTACATCAGCGACTTTCTCTTTAGGCTCATTTAGAGGATCGAAAAAGGATGTTGAGGAAGAATTTACAAACAGCACGACTCCAGTTGTCGTTATATGATCTTGCAGATTGCGGCCCACTGGTAAATCCTTGATTACCTTAATGCCAACTTTTTGGAGGTCTTTGGTTGGACCGATACCTGACAACATCAGTAGTTTTGGCGAGGCGAAGGAACCAGCTGACAAAATGACTTCTTTCTTAGCATAAACAGTTTTAGAGATACCATTGTGGAGGTATTTTACACCTATCGCCCTCTTTGTTATTGGATTGATGATTATTCTCGTTACTTGAGAGTTCGTTCTGACTGTTAGGTTTGATCGTTTACCGCGAATCGGTCTAATAAAAGCTTCATTAGTACTTTGACGAATGCCATTTTTTATCGTAAATTGTAATCGAGATGCACCAATTTGGTCGCCAGAATTGTAGTCGATTTCATTATAACCTAGTTCTTTCCAACCATCGAGGAACATTTGTGCTTCCGGTGTTATTTCAGGTATTTCGATGCCTAAGGGTCCGTCCGTTCCGTGATCATCAGGATTGCCTTCTGGGACCAACTTAAAAAAAAAGATAATAATGTTTATGCACCACTTGTCTTTTCGAGGTACAAGTTTGTACGAAAATTTATGTCAATTCTGAGTACCTGCGATATATTTTCGGATTTCTTGAAATAAGGTAGGACATCCTTCCAGCTCCATCCAGTATTTCCTGCTTCGGCCCATCCGTCATAATCATGCCGACTCCCACGTACATAGAGCATATAATTTATCGCGCTACTACCTCCCATAGTTTTTCCCCTTACTACGCGACAAGCATTGGGATAATCTTTACATGTACTAGGAGTTGTCCCAGGAATTTTATAATCGTAGTCAATACTACTTCCCATTAAAACGGGCATCAACCCCGGAGCATCGGATACTAGAGGTTCTTCATCTCCAGCTTCCAATAATAAAACCTAATGTTAAGTTTTATAATATGTTATATTGGTAGTTTTATAGAGTTTTAAGAATCACTAATGTCATGTTTAGTTATGTTTATCTAATAAGTCAGACATAGTTACATTAAGCAAATATTATCTAAGTTACCTTCCAATTGTTCACTTCGCTTAAACGGTTTGTCAGAACACATCCAGCACTTCCGGCACCAACAATAATGAAATCAAACCGATTCTCCTTCTCATTTCTTAAATTTCTATATTTATCATCAACAGAATGACCTACGTATTGGGTTACAATGGATAGAAATGTTAAAAACGCAGGTTGGCATGTTGAAGTAAGTACATTTTGGAAACAGTGTTCCGGACCGGTGATATTAGCTGGTACCCACGTCATGTTAAATGATAAAATCCATGAACTTTTTATTTGTATGAAATAATAAATTTTTATCTGAAAATTACCATAATTAGTTATATTTATAGTGTTTTTCAAAAATCAGTTGTGTTTAATTGTCTAATCTATATCATTATTGTGTCCTTGTAAGGTTATTTTCCCATTTTCGAACATTGTATTCAAAGCACAGTTCATCTCCACACGCGTTTGATCTAGTAATTTTTAAAATCCTATTTGAAATTATAATATTGATCTTAATAAGAAAAAAATACGTACATCACCTCACAAGCGTCTGAGTACGATTCACCAACTGAATAAAATGTATATCGTTCTACATATATTTATAACTTTAAGCCTCTTTTTTAGGAAAGACATTAAGGTATTATTAGTTTTGACGGTTACGATAAGAATTTGAGAATTAACTCTCAAAATCTTATCGTTTAATACCACCTGAATTCATATACATGTTTTTAAAGTATTATTATTAATTTTGACTGTTACGATAAGAATTTGAGAATTAACTCTCAAAATCTTATCGTTTAATACCACCTGAATTCATATACAGGTTTGTAGGATACTCTTCTTATCGTAATATGTCAAAACTAATAATACTTTAATGACTGTCATAAAAAGAGGCTTAGAGTTATAAATATATGTAGAACGATAAAGTTTCCGTAAAATAATAAATTTACTTAAGTCACAGGCACGTAATTAACTCCAATTATCTACCAAAACTATTAAAAAATGTGGTTTTATATATATAAGAATAAACCGAAAAAGAAGTAAAAATTTGTAAACAGGGGAAAAACCACAGAAAATAAATAAAAATGATGATAAATGAGATTAGTTTCATCTGCTGTCGGATAGGAAAACGAGGGCTTTCTAAATATTCAATCTAAAACTGTAGGTATTAATGTCATTTTATTTTTATTTTTTCGTTCGAGCGAAGCGAGCGCAAAAAGTCACATGAGATAAATAATCTACTACCTAATGTACTAGTCTCGAACGGTACTTTCTACCGCGAGCGCCGAATCATCATCAAAGATATCATATGATTAAAGATTTGATTTAGAGTGATATAAAATTTTATTAATTGTATTTTGTTATAATTGAAGCGGTTTAATCTGTGTTCCATTTTTTTCTTAATTAATTAAAATATCTTTTCAAAAATAAAGGAATCTTGTTTTATTATTTTTGTATGTGCATTAAATATTCTAGATTCGATAATAACAATATTCTATATAAAGAAATTTTAATTTTATTATTTAAATAATTTTAATTTTATTATTTAAATAATAAGAGGTCGTCCGCCTATCATAAAAGAAAAGCGTAACGTAACGGTCAATAGCGGTCAATGTATATGCATCATGTAATATTTATTGCCAAATGTAAACTTGAATATAATTTTAATGATTAACAATGCACAAATAAATAAAATAAGAAGCTTGCGGATTTATGTCACACAACTGCTATAAAATGTATCGTAATGTACCATTAATCCGGTACGTAAATTATCATTACTTCAATTGATGTTACAACAAGCGATGTAATATTTTTTCTATCGAGGAATGATGATAAAATTTACAATTTCTTTTTAATAAGCCCATCTGATATTAGATACATGAAAAAATCCACAAAAGTTTTTCTATTTTAAATAAGCTGAAATTTACAGAATTTTAGATCATTTTAAAGTTTGCATTGACATAGCTTTGGAACAATATAATATTTTATAATTAATTATTTCCTATTTTTCACGGACGGATTTTCTCTATTTTAATCGTAAATTGACAAAGTGGAACTTATGTTTTAACTTATGAATGATGTTTCCGTTAAATACTTCTACAATATAATACATCTAAATAATGATAATAATAATAATAATAGTAATAATAATAATAATAATAATAATACATCTAAATAAAAATAATAATAATAATACATCTAAAATTTACCAATCGTTGGATATTTTTCTCGTATATTCTATGATGATAAAAGTGTGAAAGGGATACCGTAAATTTTGGAATAAAACTTGACCGTTCTATAGGCTAGTATCAGGGCAGCCGACTCCTAACTTAAATACTATCAACTCATCATGCATGGCCAGTCGCCGCAGTACTGCAATTGTATTTCGTGTTTATTCTTATTCTAAATACTTATTCACAAATTACTATCGCGGTATCTCGAGCCACGGCGTGTTTTGTGTCACCATCTCATTTTTAATACCATATCAAAATAATAAAATCACCTTACGTAAGTTCTTATCGCTATCTTGAAACAACTACGTTTTGCAGTGTCTTTGAGAACATTAACTGAAATTCGGTCGTGAACATGAATAATACATACATATTACACAATGAAGTTTCTTGCCACGTCTTTTCACTATTCTAAACTTTATATAATAAATATGCGCCGTACAGTAGTATTGTTTTTCGGAAAAAACGTCACCTTGGTTTACTCTACCTTACAGGCTATTGTTAAAGCGCACCTGAAGCACTTACAATAAGTCTCGTAAAGGTGACCATGGGGCTTATAAGGTAGTCCTACTAAAGGATCTTTACTTTGAAGAAATGTTTCATTGCATTATTTTGTTTCAGGGAATGTCAAAATTATATTCTCCAGGCGTCGAAGATGACTCGTTAACCTCGATGATAGTACAAAACTTCCCTCAACTTGTCTGTTGAATGCTACAAATAACTACGACGTTGCGCAAATTTTGCTGATATAATAAAAAAATAATATCCTTTTTTCAACAGATGCATGAAAAAGGCCCTTTTTCTGCATAGAACAGTGAATGGAAAATCGAACATTTCGAGCGTCTGGCGAGGCCTCCCATTATGACAACTCGATACATACCTGATTATTAAAAAAAGTACTATGTGTAACATGGGAGCAATTGACTTTTTCAGATACGGATGATGATTTTGAGCACTCGTGTATCACTCTGCCGCACGAGCGAACCACTTGTGCTCAATCATCATCCCCGCTAGCAAAGGCCAACTTTCCTCCCTAGTTGTATAATATACTATTCTTTTACTGCTGAACGCAACTTTTTTTCGAAGATAATTCCTAATAATTCGGCTATACCAAGAGACCACCTTTTATCTTTTTACAAGCATATTTAGAAAGATTGATGAAGACATTGAAATGTTGTGTATTTTCTACGAAGAAAAAAATTAAGGACGCTCGCCTAGAACTGGTATTAAGTTTACACGAAGCCAAAATATGAAAACAGGGTTTTTACGAGTTCACCAATATTACACGTGAACATGAAGATGAAATTGAAGCAAAATTTAAAATGCACTTCAAATTTGAAATGCTGTAACTTTGTTAATTTTCTACCTCATGATGCGATTTTTCTTAAATGTGAGGAATTTTTTTTGTTATTGTTATTGTTGTTTATTATATTACAGGGATACCTGATTTTCGGCTGTGCCCGGTTAAGTTGAACCTGGGTTTCCCAAAAACATTAACCTTATATAACTTCAGGTCTAACACTTTTGGGCCTTATAGATTTCTATTTCTATATCTGTGGCTTCCAAAAATAACGAATTAACTACATTTTTGTCAAAATTGAGTTAGCACCGGAGTTTATACCTTATGACTATCCTTTTTCATGTAGACACTTCGTTGGGAAATCTGAAACGCGTTCAAAGAGAAAATATCAGCTAAGTGCATAACCACTTGACTGCGTCTGTGCCCGGAAAAACTACTAACTGAATATGTATTATTTACAAATCAATATTTTTCAAAAAGGAGGTGAGAATTCAATCTACATAATAAATAGAAATGGAGATTATGACCTATTTTTACAGCATTAATTTGGAGGAAGCTACGTGCCAATGACTTGGCAGCGGTTTTTATATTTACCTTTGTTGGTGAGGAGGTGGATAGTGGAGACGGTGAAATGAATCGTATACAACAACTTATAATATATAACACAATGAATGTATTGTCCACTTAGTGTTTTACATGGGTAGTGTAAATGTGACAAGTAACGTGTGCGTGTTGTTCTCATGGCGGTCTTGGAGAGAGTGAATAGGGGAGAGTGGGGCACAACGGTCTTAGCAATAAAACCGACACCCCCATAAAAACTTTAATAAATCTATGATTTGACTCGATTTTTTTTTCAGTTATTGTACTATTGTATATTTTTTCCCTGACTGATTTTTTTATTGAAAAAATTAAAATTGCATTTATAAGAATTAATAAAAATTTGGAGCTCAAAACTGCTGACCATTCACAATTTTATCACCTCGGATTCAGCAAAAATTAAGTACTTAAAACCGTGATAGTTGGGTGCATTTTAAAGTTCGATTCGTAAGCTTTAATTTACTATTTTTATTTATTACTCTACGACGATTACTTTATAAATAACGTTGATATAAAAAATGGCAACGATGCGGGGCACGAGCGGCATAGACAAGTGAGGCACGACCGGCATGCTGGTCACCCGTCCGAAACGAAACAGCTGATTGTTTATAACCTTAATTTACTGCATGAGATTGCATATTGGCTGTGAGCTCCTTAATTTGTTTAAGAGTTAAAAGTTAAGTATTGTGTAACAACTAATGGTTCGTATTTATAAAAACAAATCCAACAGAGCTAGTTGGATCGATAAACAATTAAAACTAGCTCTTGATGGTGTAGAAAGTGGAAAATCCATCAAAAGTTGCGCGGCTGAATTTGGCATACCTAGATCTACTTTACAAGGGAGAATAAAAAATAAAGAACCTGCATCTAAAAATGGTAAGTTTGAAGCTTATCTCTACTTTATTTAATAAATTTTAAGCGTATGTTAAAAATTTATATAAATTTAGGCTTTCAGAGAGTTTTTGATGATGAGCAGGAAAAAGTTTTATATGATTATATTATTGATATGGAAAATAGATTGATGGGACTCACAGCCAAACAGTTAAGAAAATTAGCCTTCGATTTTGCAACGTCACTGAAGATTCCTCATAATTTTAATAAAGAGACTGGTTTAGCTGGATACGACTGGCTATCAAGTTTTATGAAAAGACATGACCTCTCAAATAGGAAAGCTGAGCCCACATCCGCAGCCAGAGCAAATGGCTTCAATAAAGAAGAAGTTGATAATTTTTTTAACCTTCTTCAAAATTATCAAGATAAGTTTAAGTTTACTGCAGCCAGGATTTGGAATGTTGACGAGACAGGAGTCTCTGTTGTACCAAAAGGCCTTTCAAGAGTGATCGCAAGAAGAGGAAGAAAGCAAGTTGGTGGCAAGACAACTGCAGAGCGTGGTGAAACAGTAACAGCAGAGATCTGCATGTCTGCAAGTGGAGTCTTCATGCCACCCATGCTTATATTTCCTCGGGTGAAGGAAAATGTAAAATTTCTTGAAGGCAAACCAGATGGTGCATGGGCTGAGTGGCACAAGAGTGGGTGGATACAGACAGAATTATTTACCAAATGGTTCAAGGAGTTTATAAAGTTTTCCCATGCTTCGCTCCAGAATCCAGTATTATTATTATTGGATGGACACGTATCACATGTCAAAAATCTGGAAGTTGCGAAGCTGGGTAAGGAGAACGGAGTGACAATTCTCTGCTTCCCCCCTCATTGCACACATAGAATGCAGCCACTGGATGTATCGTTCATGAAACCGTTGAGTAATTGTTATTCTGAAGTGGTGAAAGAGTTTCAAGTGAGCGGAAGACAAGTTCGAATGAAGGATCTTTTCTGTTTATTTGGAAAGGCTTGGCAGAAAGCAGCTAAAATTGAAACTGCTGTGAACTCGTTCAAAGTGACAGGTATATTTCCTTTAAATGAAAAGGTTTTTGATTCGCATTTTGAAAGTCTAAACAATTCATGTTTAGATTCTGCAAGCAGCGAATCTAGTGTTAATATTGCACAGTATAATGAGATTATATGTAATATTATGAGTGAAACATCAAATGCAGAATCAATTCCTGCCTCGTCTAATCAAAACCTAGTCAACGATGTGCCACCTGCTTCGAATAGTAGTTCTGTGATAAATAATTCTAATCAACACGCAGTCAGATCTGTCTCTTCTACTTTAAATATGCCTATGGCTATCAACGAGACTAGTCAAAATATAGTCGATACTGTTTTAGCTGCTCCAAAAAGTACAGTGAATGATACAAGTCAAAATTCAGCTGAGGCTGAGGTCAGAATCCCTATTTCTTATATATTGCAAGCTCAGCCTTTGATTTCTTTGTTGGTAAGTTGATTAATCAATGTATTTACTTATTTAAAAAAGTTATAATATAAAATATTTTGTCAAAATAATTTTTTTTAATTTTTAGCACAAGTATGCAGTATCTGGTTCTAACACTTGTGAACCAACAACGAATGATCAAGGTGAAATTTTGTCGAAGGAAGATTCATCTAATGAAAAAACAAAATTTCCTAAAAAAAGAAAGAGAGGAACCGCTGCAATTGTAACAGATGATAGTTATATAAATACATTAGTTGAAGCTGAAAAAGTTAAATGAATCAAGAAAGAGCCTAAAGAAAATGCAAAAAAATCCAAAGCGAAGCCAAAAATTGTATCAGATAAGATTTTGGAAAAGCCTATGATTAATCCAAAGAAAAGAGCTCCCAGAACTAAGCGTCAGCCACTGGGTGAATTGAATTGTCAGAGTCTCGAACAACTTACTCCAACGAATGAAATTCCAATGAATGGTCAACTTTTAAATCAATCGGAGGATGGTTCCTATAAATTAGTTAATATAAGTGAAGCAAATCTGACAGTATTATAGTATTCGAAAAATTATATTGCTGTGAAAAGTATTTCTTAATTTCAGTACTTAGTTAGTTTTATAAAAACTATGTAAAAAAATGTTAATTTATTATATTGACTAGTTGAACAGTTAAACTTGTTTATAATATAATAAGTTCAAAGTTTATTTTAATAAAAGAATTTTATTAAAAAAAAAATATTAAAAAAATCTATTATATGAAATTAATTTTAGAACATAACCCCTAATGTCACTCGTATTTACCCGTGACGCTCGTGCCCCAGCTGTAAGACGCTTGTGCCCCAACTATGGAAAAATGGGGCATTCCGGCACCTAAAAACTTTTGAGTTTTAAAATAAATTTACATCCATAAGATTTTTTATCTGAGTGATATCTGCTTCTTGAGATGTTCCTTAATATATTTCTTTTTTTATCAATTCAAAAAACATCAAAATTAATTTTTAATATCGCGGTAAAGTTAGGGTGTCGCTCATGCCCCACTCTCCCCTATGAATGTGAGAGCGGAGACGCTTAGTGGCGTAGGTGGCGCCACGCGATGGTACTTATGGGAGATTGCAGGATTGGAATAAGAACCGACATTTCTAACAACCTTAAATTGTTAAAAAAAACTTCTTCAGTGTAGTCGAGGGCGCCAAAGGCGTGAAAAAAACTTTTCTACTTCTTAAGACACCCATCATTCGAATAAACTTGATCTGGTTGTATCAAATATAAAAAGACAAAAAATAAAAATTCATTACGAAAATCTCTGTTTTTGTGATGAACGTCCTTAATAAATAATTATAATTATAAATTTATATTTTAATCTCTTAGTAAGAAGAAATCAAGCGCGCATGATCTTGCTAGTAGCTATAAAATATAAAAACATATTTCAATTTCAAATCTGAGAGCACATTCATTTTTAGAGTAGCAGTATTTATACAATGTATTATAGACTTTTTCAATAACTTCTATTGTTTAAAAAAAAATATATTTTTTTGTTATATTATCTTATTAATACTATTATTGTAAATTACACCATTTAAAAAATTCTAAGCATGTTTTGTGGTAGTATTTTTATACGAAATTTTACTTTTAGTTATTTGTACATTGCTAGTTTGACACACGTTATTTTATATGCTTCCAGTTCTTTCAATTTTTTTTTGATCTAAGATAAATTTTGTGCATGTCAATATGTTATAAAAGAAGAGGTTTTCAAGTGCAAATGTATTGATACATTGAATTTTAACGTAGAACGAAAATACGTGAAATGCCCATGTTATTTAAAATGGAAATGGCGACGATTATAGGCACATGTTAATGACCTCCAACAAAATTCTGCAAAATGGCAAATTTCTTGTTTTGACCAAACATTCGATCTAGGGGCGACCGCACACACCATACAAACCTTTTCTAAAATCATATGATTCAAACTTCTAGAAACAATCATTTTGGGGGGGGGGGGCAGAGTTTAGACGATTCACTATAAAATTCAAGTCAACTGTAGACGTTTTTTAGTTCGACAAATGC
>UXGD01007621.1:0-10662 GCA_900474315.1 Torymus auratus | reverse complement strand
AAAGTATGCTTTTCTAATTATAAAATTATAATGTTATTTGTACCAAAGTTGTATTTCTTAATAATTAACGATATTTCATTATCGTAAACAATATTTCTTAAGAAATTCAAATCTTCAACAATTTTAAAGAAATGGTTCTTAACTATTAAGAAATATGATTTAACTGTATCCAAACGTCCGTTTCTTTATAGTAAATGACGTTCCATTAATATAAAGATTTTCTTCTCTCTGTGTGTATACAACTATTCCCCTATTTTGCGACAAATAACAATAATGCGTTTCGTGGCAACTTTTCTTATTATAGAACCAAGCATCTCTTAATTTAGACATTTACAAAATTTGCATCCTCAATTTACCCCCTCAAAAATATCACCCAGAAAATATAAAACATCAGCGGGAATTCACCGCAATCGTTTCTACCCATCTCCTTTCATCCAAAACCTCGCGTCTCGCCGTAAATGCTGAATGACATTTTGATGCGCGACGCGCGCGTATTACTACGACGACGTCGACGCAGCGGCTTTTCCCCCGCTCGCGGGCCGTAAAACGCTGCGCCGCCGAGACGCCGGCATCGATCGCTTCTGCGACTCTGCAAGCTCGTCTCTTGCGTGCGCACAAAGCACCGTCGTCGTCGTCTCTGCCGCGGAGCCTGCGGCCTCTTTTACCCTCTATAGCGCGCGCGTCGTTTTCCTTTGACCAACAATCGTCCGGTGATAAACGTCGCGGCTTTATATGTCTGTGTGTGTAGCCGCGGCTTCCCTGAAAATCGAATTTTCGAGTTATAGAGTTGTAAAAGATGTATACATGTGTATCCTGATGGGGTTTGTTTACGACTTTGCAACGGGGTGGCTTGTAAGATTGCAGTCGTTCGAAAAGTGCCGTTTTGAATAAGATAACGTTGATTCTGTTGTATATGATTCATTGCTAAAATATAGACATATTTATTTGAGCAGCGAGAAAAATGGAGTGACAAGTATAAAGATTAAATTAGTATAAGGAAATTTTTTCGCCCACGCAGATAAATTTTAAGTTATTGGTTTTATCAGTGAGATATAGTTTTCTGAAACTAGCAAAATAACAGTTAGGCGCATGAATTGATTTCTATTGATATTTGCCTATATTTCTGTAAATATGTGTACTCAGATTAGATGTATCAGCCATAGATAATAGTGTATACACATACGATAGCTGATTATTCACATTCGCGAGATTCTCTTCCATGTTATCTCTCAGATATCTACAGAGATAGCACAGTTTAACTTTGCAATAAACTTTATCGCTTGAGTCAATTTTCAATCCCCCTTATACACCTCTGAAAATTTTTCTCCAAACCCACATTTATATTAAAAGTTTAAAAATTAGGTATAAAACGAGGCTCTTCCATAAATCTGCAAAATCAAAACACCTCGGCGGCGCCCACATTTATCTAAATATAAGCATACCTATATACTCCTCGTAAATCACGATTAAACACTCGCCGGTATAGCGTGCGCACGCGGCCGCGAGATAAACTTACCTGCCTGTGCTCAATTTTCATTATTCTTTCCAACTCATCGCTCTAATAAATGCAGCGCGCGCATACGGCCCTATTAAAACGCGCGCGACCTAACCCACATATCAGGGGGCGGGCTTTGATATCATGCCGATATGCCGTGCGGTCGCGGTGCATCAAAAGTGCGCGCGCCGCGCGAAACACGCCCATATTACCGCGGCGAAAAGAAAAAGAATCGGTGATGCACATTTGTGCATGCCGGCGCACGGCACGCGGCTTATCTATTAATAGACGATGCATCGCGCGTGCTCGCCCGCCTGCCGGAGGCATTTTAGGTTAATTAATTCCGTTTGCGCGCAATTCTTCGCGAGTCGCGCGTTGTGGTGTAGTAGGAGATTCCGGTGATTATATATAGTTGCATGGTTAGTGCCTGGGGGCATGAGTCGATGTGTTCGTTAGGTCTGATGAAATGTCTTGTGTGGATATTGTTTGAGACGTAAAAAAAAGTAATAAAAACAAAGTGAGAAGTAGAAAAGTATATAGATGATGGTACAATTTCAGGGTTTTCCGAATACACACATATATAGGAAAAGCAAATATATATTTGTCACACTTTTGCTTGAGGGTATAGTATAAGCTGAGAAAAAGTTAAGTGTTGCGCAAGCACAAAGCTTTTTCAAAGGACTGCCAAAAAATTTAAGTGATTTGTAATCAATTAAAAAATAAAAAAAAACTCTTAAAAAATAATTTAATTAAATATTTCTACTATAATAATCAAGAAGTATGATACATTCGAATAGGTGGTACTTTTGAGACGAAATAACACGCATTTGACAAAGTATCTATATGCCCAATGTCTTTTCATGTCTAGCTAACATTTATCAAAAGCTTGCGACAGTGACTGTTCATCTTGAAATTGTAGTAACTTGTTGCTTGGAAATAGTTTGTTTTTGCCTGCGTACACGTTGATTCCAACAGAGACAAAGTCGTGTAATAAATTTACGAGAGGATCTTACGAACATTTGTATTAATTGAAGAAACATTTTTTACACCTTCTTGACAATTATATCATACCGTTACTTTTCATCGTTACATTGATAACTGATCTACGAAAATTAATATAATTTTAACAAGTTTATTACATGCTTGATTTTGAAATCTTTTAAACCTTTAATAAATTAAATAATATTAATCCGAGAAACTCAGCATCTTTGGGCCACTTAACTAATTAATTTATGTACTCCAAATAGGTTTATCGCATATATATCATCTCTTAGCTTACTAATAAACTCTTGCTTTTAACTCGATACTTTGACATCAAATCGAACCTCCACCTCTCAAAATAAATTCGCCTCTGTATACCCTTCTAAACCCCTAAAACATGAAACAACGTGTTGATACCCACCACGCAAACCTGTATACACATCCTATTTCAAACAACGTATAAAAACCAAAACCATCCAATTTCCTAAAATTCACGCTCGCCCCACTTCTATATTTTCCGGTACCACCCACAACCCACTGCTGCTACCCGCGTATGATGCACACTGGTGCAGAATCACGTCAAAGAAGAGCGATAAATCGTTCGGAGCGTAGTATTATATCCACCACTGCGCGTGATGCGGCCGAATCGAATCTCGCGCGTGCGCGTCGTATTTTCATCCTCTCTCTCCGCGAAAATTCATGGCGCTTCGCGTTCGTCGGCCAAAATTCTCGGGCGCCTGCAGCGATCGGCCAATTTGCGTCAGAGTAGCGAGGAGCGAAAGACCGCGCGGACGTGTATGTACATGTGATGTACACATGTATACAGAGACACGCGAGTACACGCGCGCGCACACACCACACCCTCGACCTAGAAATCAAAATGTGGGTGCGCCGCACGAGCTTGGTGTTCGCGTACACATGTACGGGTCAGTCATGGGTGGACCTTTTTTTCCAGTGCGGATTTTCAACGTTTGTCTGTGTGTGTTGATGGTATAATAATCCGCGTGGAGAGCATATAGGTGCGCGGAAGGGCGTTAAGGTCGAGTGCGCTCGTAACGACCGGGATTATGGTAATCGCGACGCGGCTGTGTGTATTTGAAATGTCCTATGGAGTCGCGAGAGTTTTTCTATGGATTTACATTCATGCGCTGTCTTTTTTGCGGCTGAATTAAAATTTTTCGAATGATTTATATGCTGTAACTATGAGCGCTGTCTGTTGAATCATACTTTAACTGTATATATACCAATAATTAATGGCTATATAGCGAGTATTATACAGGTTGTTTTCGAGGATATAAAATAATAGGACCTTCTAATGCAGGCGTACGTTATTTATGGATCAGAAAAATTTCACGCTTGACTGAATGTTGAAATCCTTCTCAAAGAGGAGCTACATACTGCGGCGAATGATTGATGTTGGATGTATGCGCGGCTTGAGAGAGAAACGTAATTTTTCGATCGAAAGTATAATGTGAAAAGCCGATATTTTTAATGGTAACAGCATGAGACTTTACGGGCTTATTTTTACGACGGGGGATAGGTAAGTACACGCATATAAAAAGGTCTGAGAAGTGTTAAATTCCTACTCAAAATATTGATTTACGACAATTTTGTAAGAGTTGTAATGGATGATGTAAATAAATTAAATACTTAAGCTAGCGTATAATTGAACGCAAAAATGAAGTAGGATAAACCGTTTTCATTAAAAAGTACGACAGCTCTTTTCCAAATACCCGTTATATGCCTTTAGTGAGAATTGGCAATTTAAAAGAAAATTACTTTTTAAAAATAGAGAAAGAAAGTAGCTAAAATTGTGCTTCTCTCATGAGTCTTAATTTCCATCGAGTTTGTTCAGGCGTATGGCTGAATAAACTTGGCATAGATCTACTTACGCGTATCTTTTTTGCAAGTAGCTTGATAAAAATATTTCCTTCACTTTCTTTCAACTGTATTTATTTCAAATAGCCAAGTTATATTTTATGTTTTATATATGTCTAAACAATACGTTTTAAATTTTACACGTTTACGATCACATTCACGGCGAACGCGACAGTTATAGCATTTCAAAATAAAATATCAAACTAACGGTATATAAAAAGACCGTATTCGCGTGCGTATATAATACAACCCACTCTTAAAAGTACGTTTCAGAAAGCAGCGAATCGCGCATCATTTTATAAAACCCATTTCTCTATCTCTCTCTCTCTTTTTCCGGAGAGCTCCGAACTTTTTCGGCATTCATCGTCGTGGCGCTCCCACGCCCGCGTCAGCGGCCCCATTAAAAAGGAATCCTGCTGCAATGCGCGAAAAACCGTTCTGGCGAAAAATATCCTCGTCGCTGCCATCGTCGTCGACGTAGGTGGGCATTAAAATGCATTCGCACTCGGCTCCGATAATATATAACGTTTATGTATACATGTATATATCGGTCAAAGAAATGATCGCCATTAGCGCGCGATTCGTCCGCTGAAAGAAACTCTCGCGCGCCCTCAAGTTCTAGGTCGCGTCGTTGGAATATTGGGATTCCGACGGGGGATGGATGATAAGGCGGATTTATTTTCGCGCGGGGGTGACGACGGTCCGAGGCTTTTGATGTGGTAAACAAGAAGTTGTTGGGTCTGCTTTTATCAGAATGCGCAATTTGTTAGCGGAGGGTGCTTTTTACGTGGGCGTCGTATTATTTGATATACATTTTATTGCGTGATTCATATAAAAAGTTTGTTGACACAAGATGCTGCGGATGGGAAAAGTTTTGTGATGGTACACAGCAGATACGTGCCGGTTGTGTGTCGGAGAGTAAACGATGACGTTGGATCTTTTAATAATAAATTGTGAATTATTTGTATACTTATATATCGGATTTGTATAATCGTGCATAATATCAGGGTCATGTTTGTTATATAAGTACTTTGATAACTGGCTTTCAAAATATAATTATATGCAATCTAGTTATGGATGATGACCTACAAAAACTAGAGCATAATGTTTATAATTTGACATAACGATCTAGAAAGATTTTCTTCAGTATCAATCATAATGTTACAAATAAACGACGAAAAATTTGTTTACCCGGAGTATACGAAACAGACCAATATGCTAACACGTCATGCAAAAATGCATTAGCCAATTTATAAACGCCCCGTAAGCTCACTACTCACGGTACTCAAATAAATTTTCACGCAATATATGATTGAGACGTCTTAAAGTGGCCGCCGAATCGTGACGATGAAACGCGTCGACACCCACGCGCGCGTTCGGCTTCCGAGAAGACACATGTGTGAGCTCCGTAATCGAGATCCGACGCGCGCTCTAAATTGAAAAAAAAAGAAATAGCGAAGCAAAATGATTATTAAAAGATATCTATGCCGCCAAAGTTGTAAAATGAACTACGGCGTTGAGATTGAGCAGCGACACTATCCGTACGTTAAAATGTACATAAATATACATATTGAAATGCATGGATATGCAGCGTGTGTGCCACATAATATTACCTCATGTCTTTGACCTCCTTTCCGACGCAAGATTCTCGAGGAGCACAGCAGCAGCGGCGAATCATTTTTCTAAATTACCTAGTTCTCTCTCGCTCTCAAAGCTCACACAGGCGAGCGATGCAGTACGTGTCGCATTTGTAACGTCTAACGTGTTTATTTATCAGTAGCGCCGCGTGTCTGTCAGGCGCACAATATTTTAAGCTTCTGCATAATATGTATAGAGCCTCCGTTCGTGTATACTTACCTATGGCATGGCGTCTGTATATTTTAATAAATTAGTCGTTGTCTTTTGACGGAAAAGCATAACTGTTGATCAACCGTGACAACTTGAGGTTTGTTTGATATATTCAATGCTGGCGTTAGTTACTTAAAGATGAATTTACATAAAATTAATCAACGGTTAAGGTCAGAAATATCGACTGGACAGGTGCGGATAAAAAAATTAATGTTTATTAATGTACGGTGGACCTTGCCACGACATTTTTTAAGTATAGATATACAACATAAAAAAAATGTGTCCTTCCTTAAACATTAATTTTCCTATGATATTAGCAACCATAAAACCCCATCATCGCACACAATCACCTCAGTACTTTATACTACCCGTTCGAAAACTTCCGACCACATGCATTATATACACTTGTGCATTCACCATCCGCACAGCTCGTATAGCATCGCATATGCAGCACACCTCGCACATCTCTGCACGAGGACGCTACCGATCGGCTTTTCAGCGCGTCATCAGTCGCAAGAGACGATCCATCAGTATGGCGCGAGGAACGCGGAAGCTCGCGATGCGGTGTCGCGCCAGGGCGCTCCAAAGAGTGCGCGTAGTAAGTATTATATGCATGGGGGGGGCGGAGGGAGGGCTATATAGCAAACGGGCACGGTGGAAGCTATGTCGGAGCGAGTAGTGTATAGCACGCGCGTGTATGCCTGTACAGCCTCCTCATTGCCGAATATGGCCGCCCGTGGTATTATTAGACCCGGCCGAGTGCGAACGACGAACGGCGAAGGAGGCCGAGAGAGAGAGAGAGTCGTCGCGACGAAGATGACGACGACGGAGACCGACGGTGAGGAGTTTATATAGAGGAGCGATGGGTTGTCGTGCGGGATTTGAGGTCTTGCGGGTTATGGGGGTACGTGCTGGGTTGGTGGTATGCGGAATATGCCGGGAAGAGATTTGGAGATTTTTTAATTTGCCAAAGAATTTGAGTATATTTACTCAAAAAGTTTTCCAGAACTGGAAGATATGAAATTCAAAATATTGTGCACTTTGACGACGTGTAAAATTAGAAAATGTCAAATCAAATTAATTTTTATACCAAAAGCAATTAAATTTTATAATTGTCTATTAAAAATAAATATTTATTATGTGGGTAGAGTTGCTCTGATTTTCATATAGCCTATAATTGTCTGTAATATACGAGCAAAAATGTGTTTATCGATATTTTCATTAAAAATTTGATTACCAAGCAATTACAGATAATCCCACAGCCCACCGCACGCAGGAAACATAAAATTAGCACAATACTGACTATTCATTACAGAGCTGCGCCCTACAATTATATACACCACCAGATAAACCCAATTTTTCTCCCTATAATTACCACTCACTATATAACTTCCATTACTTTCCACCAAAGCCACACATGACGCACCGACCTTAGACCCCAAGATCGCACAAATCAAGGAATCCCATATACAGCAGCGGCGTGCCGCGATATTGGGAAATATATCAAAGGAGCGCGCGCGGCTGCTTCTCATACTACTACTACTACACCTCTCGTCGCGGCACATCCGCACTTGCGGGGGAGCTTGCGATATTGGATACATAACGTGCATATGTGCGAGCTTTGGCCGTGGGCGCGCGTATGCCGACTTATATGTGCGTATATGTATAATGTAATGCGTGACGATGCGTGTATACGCGTGGGATGTGTGATGTGAAGCTGCTGATGTGCGGTTGACGCATGGGAAATGCTGCAGGTTTTCTCGAATGTCTCGTGCGATATTCGCGTGTATATGTGCCTACGTGGGCAATTTAAAACTGCGTTTCTCCGTTTCCGAGTTTACCCAGGATTATACGAGGACAATTTTACATATACATTGTAATTTTGATGTAAAATATAATGATCGTGTTTTGCGTTTTATGTTTGCGGATTTAATATAATAATGTAGTGCAATATTACATATATAGCGTTTACTCCCGTATACGTCTTATGCGATTTTAAAATATACAGATATCGTTATTGTTTTTTACGAGGACAGTAAAATTTTACGCACGTGTTAAAAATTTTAACGGTCACAATGATGGTCTATATTTAAAGAAAAAAGGTCGTTATATTTATTCATAATGGCGCTGTTACCGTTTTAATGCCGTTGACCCTGAAAATAATCAACGATACAAATGCATTTTTCTTGCCGTACATACAGCACACAAAAATAATTAAAAACAGTACGTTTCTTAAATTACTTCTTCACAGACTTTTCCCACAAAACCTACCTTTTCCTACACTGGCGATAACTCGGTAACCTTGCCGCTAGATCTTCCACACACGCAACCAAGACTTAGAGCTAATACTAAGCCTAATCCCCATCCTCACACGGTTCGCGATAATTTTATTTCCCGTGCTGTAGGGATAGCCGCGCGCTCATTCGCGATAACACCCGGCGTTCGCGCGCGCGCGCGAGGTTTTAACACCAATTAGACGATAATTAATTGATCGCCCAGACGACTAACGAGGTTATTAGGGTCAGCGCGAGAAGAGGAGGAGGATGTTGGCTGGGTGTGCGTATGTGCGGGCCGAATTACTAGCGCGCTCGCTTATTTAAATATACGCGCGCGAATTGTCTCGCGTGCGGTGTAGGGGCATCGAGGGAAATCTACGTGGCGGCCGGGAATAATATATACGGCGATGTTTTCGTTGCTTTGTAATCAGCGAGTGCAGCGTTTGTGTTGTCTAGAATTGTAGAGAGGGATTTTGGCATTCGTGCGGATTAAAAGTTTTGATATTTTTAAAAGTACAGTTTGTGTAAATAATCGACAGAGTGTGATGTGATTTATTATAAAATGGTTGTTTTGATTCATAAATGTATACACGCATGTATGTTACATAATTTATCAGTGCAATTAATGATGTTGTGGTTACATTCTTCCTCATGCTTGCATAAAACTTTCTTCCGATAACGTCGGTTCATAATTATAGATAACCGGTAAAAACGGCTAACAACGTTTGTTGCATATCATTCTTTATAATTTGATCTTTTTTAGAAAAGTTTATTTATTAGAAAAAATACTTAGGCAACATAAAACTTAAAGAACTTTATTTTAAAATTAACAACATACGGTATATAGGCATGAAACAAGCATAAGTGAAATAAATACAGAAACGTATATCAATATATTTCTATTCAGAACAAACTTCGCACCTACGCAATACACAACAACAATACCTGATATATATACATCTCCTCGTAATAATACCCCCTCATTACACGCCGCACACACGTCAATCATCCGTATATCCCCCTCATCTCCCCGCGAAATCCAATACGTCAAAATGCCAGTACACCATTTCCCCTCCCTCCCAGCGCCACCGGAATTCCATAGTTCGAAGTTCACGCGATTAATGAAATATCCATTTGACTACGGGATTACTCGCGTATAATATACGCGTATTTCTCAACGTATAATATAAAGCATCTCGGCGTGGGCGACGCGCGACTGCGCAACGTTGTAAGCCGTGTGATTGTGCATTAGATCAGGTGAGAAAACGGCGAGTCGCAGTCGTTCGCACCTGACCGTGGGATGTACGTCGTCGGTGATGTAGACGCGGACGGTCGCAGTCATCGCTATATACGCGGTCGGAGCGACGACCGAGAGATGATGATGGTTTGATATATAGGTGGACGGCAATGTTGTTGTGATGTTGTATTTTTAGGGAATTCAGGCTGTATTTTGGGTATCTTTTTTGCGTTAAAAATAAATGTAAAAGCACGTCGTTGTTATTATACTTTATTGTGAAAATAATTAATAACTATATGGAACATACTTTGTTCTCACGAAACATATTGCTTGTTTTATGCTATATACCTAATTGGAATATAATTTTTTTATGGTTTGCTTGTAAAAGTAAAGTAATATCTTCAAAAGATTTATATGCACGTCATTATCAATTTTCAATTAAATAATTTATAGTCCATTGTAAATATAAATTATGTTTTAATAGCTAATTTCATATATATTGCTGCTTTAAACTTGATAATAAATACATTTTGAAAAATGTTCCTGAAAATGTGGGCTAAATTTACATGCAATTCTTAATCTAACAATCGACAATTTGCATATTTGGAAATCCTCACGAACAAAAAGTGTGTGGTTGTTGTACTGACTCATGCTGTATTATTTCGGAAACAGTTTACCATTTTAGTATCAAACGCGGACAATGTACAACTTAAACATGAAAAAATTGTCAATTCATGTTTTAATATTTTAATTCAAATTTTCCTTCTTCCCAGAGGAAGCTTTGTGATAGTAATTTTGCTTCCTCCTAGGGGACTCTTTGTTGTAAAAACATGTTATAATTGTGTTTCGAGTTGTTAGGAATCAAAATACATGGTTTTTGAAAAATGTCCGTGTGTGTCTGTGTGTGTGTGTCTGTGTGTGTCTGTGTGTGTGTGTGTATGTGTGTG
>UXGD01007620.1:0-10664 GCA_900474315.1 Torymus auratus | reverse complement strand
TAAAAAACAAATATGGCGGCTCTAAGCGTACATTTTCACTAGCGCCACTACTGCCGTGGTGGTAGTTTTCATTCCCACAGAATATTGAAGTACAATAATTTGGAGGTAATAGGAATGTATAAGGAAAAGGGTTCTTATAGATGCTGCAGTGCATGTGTGTTAGTTGCGCTCCACAGGTTAATATCTTTTCGACACTTCGTGCGGGGAGTTCGATTTCCCACACGCTTGGCAAAAAGCGTGTGCTCAAAATCGAACTTTCCACACGTTGTACCAAGAAGTTCTGTACGATACATGCCCGGGAAAGAGATTCTCGTCTCGTGTGCCTTTCCACCCTCTTGGAGTCTCAAGCAAGTCTTTTTATCCATTCCGTGTTTAATCGGTTGATGTGATTCTTTTTATAATACCTTAGTAGTAATTATGATTTGTGACGAAGTATACGAATCTAAATAATTGTTGAAGAAACATTTTTATTTTACGTAGAAATGTATTTAACATTAAAGCTTCAAACAGTTTTAAAAACGTTATTTGACAATTTTCTAACGGCTAAAAATACACACATTTCTCGAAAATTAACAAAAAAATACATACTTTTAAACAGTATACATTATATAGTACAATAAAAAATAACGTTTCAACTCTGTTGGTAAAAATTAGTTATAAAAATATATAATAGTTTATTAATAAATACTAGGTACAATCTCGCAGAGCTAATAAGCTTCGAACTCTGTTATCGCTACAATGTTGGTATCGATAATCAATAAACTATACAGGTAACACTTGGTGCTGAACTTTGTCCCACATTTGACACCGCTGCTATATATACTCACTCGACATTGACACTATCAAATCTTTCGGTTTACGAAAGAATTCCAAGTGCACCGTCGTTAATTGAGCCCGTGCGAACAATATAATCGTTTGGAAATCAAGCCAAAGTATATAAAAAATTGTACGTCATACACCTTAATTACTACTTTTAAATGCTTTAGCTAAACAACTAATAGTAACAAATTTTCAATGCATACACATATGTCAATTACATCTCATGATAAAAACAACAATCTGTAATCCAGTACTTTACCAACCACTGAAACAAACAATGTAAACCACCTCACATCCCACACATCCACACTCACTATATATCCTTCACCTTCATATCCTATCGCTCTCCTGAGGCTCAGGCTCGTCGGGATCGAACGCCCTGTTCTCATAGGACCTGAGTATGCCGGTAGGCCTGCGGACCGAGGCTTGCTCGTTGACGGCGTTGTTCGCCGTCGCATAGATGTTGTCCTCGCCAACGCCATTCGCTGCTCCCGTTGTTGGTGGTGATTGTGACGGTTGTGGTGGGGCGGTGGTACGCACCTGCGACTGTCGGCGTCGCTCCGTGACGACAGTCGTACGCCGTGCCTGCAGCGCCCGAAGCTCCGAATGCGTCAGCCGCTTCGCCGCAAAGCTCGAATCTGTATAAGTAGGTCATAATTCGGAATCACTAGGTGAATTTTTCAGAGCTGGGTAGGATCTCGTTTCAAATCGGAATTAGCATTTTGTTTAAAGTCGGGGATAAGTATGTAGAAAAGTTGCAGTTCTAAAATTTGGAGATAATATGGAAAGTACGTTGTACATCTAAAAATAGAGGATAATATAGGCTTCGGTAATTTTTATTGTATAGGCATTTGGATGGCAAGTATGTTTTTAGATTTGAGTATTGTTTCATATTAATTTTTGATTTTTTGATTTATATACAAGCGTGAAATCTGTTCTTTGGCGGTGCTTGCTTGATTATCTACTGATAATCTCACTTTAAAGAACTGAGTTGTGAGATCCTCTGTAAATGAACTTTGAGAAAATTTTAGTAACAAAATGTTTGTTAGAAAATTAACTTAAACATTTTCTTGAAATTTTAGAAGAAATAATAAAAGAAATGTGACCCACATAAAACGGTTTTAAAGGTAAAATTATTAATTACCTGAACCATATAAACAATAAATAAATAAATAAAACTCACCGTTCTGATGCAAGGCCTCGAGGGTCCGTTCTAGAGTGACGCTGAACGGCGTGGCGTACGACTTGCGCTTGCTTTCCGCGACGTTAGCGTGTATGGTTTTGCGTCTGCCTGGCGGCAGGCTCGCCTCGTTGTCGTGCCGCGCCTCGTCGACATCATCAACGCCATCCTCCTCCGCGTCGCGTTGTTGTTCCTTCATGATCTTTTCCACCGTGCGCTCGAGGCTCGCTTCCTCTGAAAGGTCCTTCTGCTCGTCAGAAACAGAGGGAACAGAGTTAATAGGATAATTTTTTTTTTCTTTTCATCAGAAAGTATTTTTATGATTGGAAATGTGTGCTTTTATTAATGTTTGAAATAACATGGGTATTGACATTAAAAATATATGAAACACACCTTGAAGCAGCCGACTAGGTCCAGCTTGACTTTGGCCATGATGTGGGAGAACGTCTCGAAACGATGGAACAGCATCGCTATGAACTGCACTCCAAGAATAGTTATGAATCCCAGAATGAAGAGGCAGCCGATTGGCTCCAGCTGCAGATATTGTCTCTCGATATGCACCTATACGTTATATCACAGGACAATGAGACGTTATTATGCTGATTATCAACGTAACAATGATAAGAAAGAAATTTTCTTAATTTAACAAGGCACGTACCTCGTCCTTTTCGTTGTCGTAGGTGATGTTGTACTTTAAGCCGAGTGGCCACTGGAAATGAAGCAGACCCTTGTTGAGTTGCATAAGGAAGACGATGAGAACGAATAGGGCATTGATCATGAAGAACTTGAAGATGTACTCGTTCCTGAGTTCGTAAATCTCCTGGGCTATTTGGGCCTATTAAAGTTTTCACAATCAATTTTTAATCCGATTGCATGAGCTCTCAAAGATCTAGCTACTACCAACAAAATAATAAACTCACCACTGGCTTCTCCTCCTTATCGTTCGGATCGAGGTACCGCGAAATCAGCTCCTTCCAGAACCTCTCCTCCTCGCTGAGAAGATGATCCACCTCACCTTTACCCAGCTCCCTGGCAAGCAGCCACCCGGGCGCTACCAAAAACTGTCCGCTGTCGTTACTCATGGCGCCGACGCTGCGAGCGTCGACAGTGCTATCTGCGTCAGAGCTTGCCAAACTGTCGTCCTCGTCCTCCTCGTCCGAGTTGTACGGCGGCACGCCCATAAAGCCGACACTCGCGCGTCCAGTCGTGCTTGGCACAGTGCTGCCGTTGTTGTTGGTGTTGTTGGCGTTGCTGCCGTTGGCCTCACCGACGCCGAGGTCCGAGCGTTGAAGGTCCCCGCGGTTGGTACGCGAGGCTGCGCCGTCTACCGATCTGTAATGCGTAAGGATGTTTTTTTATATTCACAGAATGGTATATAACGATAATGGAAAATTATAAATTTAATAACTTGTAAAGCTGTAATAGATATTTAGAAATTAGAATTTATATATATTATATTTGGGGTCGATATCGGGCTGAATAGCAAAAAATATAAAAAATAAAACACATGTGACTATAGTTATACGAAATTCCTTTTTAAAGAATATAAAAAGAATAAGTAGATTATAATAATATAATCTATTTAAATTTAATCATTCTAGCATAACAAAAGATTAAAAGTAAATTGTGTGAGTAAAAATTACGTATGGATTTTCATATGGATTCCATCTACAAATTGATGCAAAATTATTCCAGATTCAATACGGAACTGACGAGCGCTTGATTCATTACCTAGAAAATTACGATGTGAAATGTGTAATAGAGTATTGAGTGAAACTCGATATTACACAAATTTCTTCTATTTTATAAAACTTCGAGACATTCATATGTGGAAAATATTAATGTATTTATAATAGTTTTTTTCAAACATGCTTGCAGAAACATACAAAAACTTTTCCGCTTAAGATGACTGAGTTATCAAGAGTTACATAAAAAGTTATTATTTTCAACTTTTACCACTGAATTTCGATCTTAATTTGAGTGTATCACTTATTTTGTTAAATTAGATCGTTTTCTATAATGATCCACATACTTTTCCACATTTTTGTCCTCTAATTTTGACGTGCTTTAAACAATGAAATGCTAATAGTTTTTGTACGTTTTCATACGTTTCTTCGTCTATTAAACATCTCCGACCATCCTTCTTATTAAGAATTATTTTGAAAATGTATATTTCTTATTTATCATATTTTAGCAATATATTTTTAAAAATAAATTTTTTGCTGCACAAAGTAGCAAGTGACATACTTATTGCTAGTACCTATTTGAACCGGCTGTGGCGAATTAGCAAAACTGATAAGAAAAATACCTATAACTGAAAAAGCGAGTTATCAGCTTTTTACTGATATTTTTTTTCAAGTAAGGTGAACTACAGAGAAAAAAATTTATAGAAATTTTTATCATTAGAAGAGAAAAGAATTTTTCCTCATTATTTTATGAACATCGATAATTTTTTCATAAAACTACCTATAGAGAATATAGCATTTCAGTTAAAAACTATTATTGTATAATGAAAATGTTGAGTCACCAGCAAAATTTAAATTCAATTTCATAGAAACCGAAAATCAAGCTTTTGCGATTATTATGTATCATTACATATAATACGTTCATATAGAGTAAATGATATTATACTACTATAATTAAAAAGTTGCTGATCACATTTATTAATAAAAAAATATATTGCTGTCTCCCCGGAGCCCCTCATACACAGGGTCCAACGCGTCGTACACCTTAATAAAGTTCTATCGGCTACAGCGCCTTGAAACATGTTTTTCAACGTTTTTTTGTCTCGATAATGTTGTAACGGTTCGAATAGCATGGCTAACTCAGAAGCCGTCGGTACTATATCTTGCGTCGATAGTTTGATAAATATCAGAAATCCCGCGAGAGCGAGCTTTTCAAGTTCATACTCGGGCCGAAAATACGTATAAAACAAATTATGTTATTTCTCAACATAGTCATGTTTTCTAACGTTAAAATTTGGTCTTTAATAGACTTAGCCCTCAGGAAGTCAAATATCTGCGATATCGAATAAATTTCATGAATTGTTAAAAAAAGAAAATTATAAGATGTTAGAATTACCGGTACAAAATATGATGGTATCTACTGTGATAGCAAAGAAAAACTCGTCAATAAAAAAACAAATTTCGCTTGATTTGCAGATTGATAATTGGAAAGATTTATTTTTATTTGTTATAATCCCGTTTTTGTCGACTGATCTCATTCTTGTCAATGATTGGAATTTGCACAGTGGGTTATTAATTATGGATTATAATAAAAGAGAGATACATACAAAGGATAGAATAATTTCGAACGCATCGGTGTTGTTTGAGGAAAGTACTTCAGATAGAATTTTGTTATAAAAAAAAAAATATGACATTACCATGGTTCATTTAATAGAATTTACGGAAATAACGCAACATAATAATAATAATGGAAAAAGTAAAATCGGACGGAGAGACGGAAATTTTGGCTTTTTAATATAATAAAAGATTTCAAACCTTTTTTTTCATCGTTACAATTCTTTGAGTTTTGAATTTATGAAAAATCTAATTTCAATAAAAATACAATATATTGACTTCAAAGTATTGAAAAAGCCAAAAAATCGCTATAAAACAAAAGAAAATCTTCTTTATTCATTATATCAAATTTTATTTTCGATTTATTAAAAAATAATATTTCATGCATGTATAGATAAGCTTTGACTAGTTTGATTTTTGTCATTGAGTAATAATCAATTGTATATTATTACCAGTAAAAACTAAAACAGAAATAAAAAAATATCACAATACCTTTCTACTTCGTGAAGTCTGATTTCAATTCGCGACAATGATTGGCTGACTTCTTTGAGGATGCTTTCGTTTTCTGGTGGCACTTGATGTTGACACAGCATGCACTTGAATAATCCAGCAAGAGAGCACTCTATAGGGGCTTTTTCCTTCTTTTGGTTGGCAATCTCTACATTTTTCGATTTGGTATTTTTGGAGACATTCTGCTGAGGTTGCGGTTCTCCCTATTAAACATTACCAAAGTATAAATAACTGTACCACATAAATACATTTAACTGTAAACATGTCGGCTATTATTTAGTAAAGACAATAAATAGCCCGAGCTACAATACCAGTGCTTCAAACAGTGCTATATGAATACTTGATTACACACTAGAAAATTGCATATTTTTTACACAAATTATAAACTTTTCTACATTTAGACAATTCTTCGTGCTGTAAAAGCTACATGAATTTAAAAAAAAAAAAGTTATCGCATTAAAATAGGAATGCAAAAAAGATAACTTACAGTTTCGACTTTGGGGTCAGCCCTCGTACCCCAACTGATGTTGTTCATGTTGAAGAGAGAGAATACGATCAGCAACATGTACATCGAGGGTACTGTGATGTAGTAGATGAAACCATAGAGTAGGCAGGTCCATTCGAGAGGATGCAGCAGCCCAGTGATGACGAGCTCACCGGCCACGAGGAAGAAGAGAAGTGTTGATGGAGCCAGCCAGCCATCCTGCGCTATCTGAATCATAATGCCCACGAGTACGACGACCATCACGAGGCCGTAAATCGCTGCGATTATGCCGGCCGCGAATAGCTATACTCGTAAAAAAATAGGGTATACAATTGTTTTCTATTGAAATTTAGTACATCAATTATGTTTGGTACATATTATATAATAATCAAGTATGATGTTTGGCATCTTTTTTAAAATGTAATTGTTGTAAAGTCCATTTGATATTTGATCAGCATACCTGCGTTTTTTCATTGCTAAGGTAACAAACAAGGCAGAATGCCATGATTGGTATCAGATTGCAGCCAAAACTCAACCAGTCGCCAATGCCGAAAGCAGAAACGAAGGCACCCACGAGCATGAGGAATATCGTACCGGGTCCGATGATTGTACTTCCTTTCCGTAAAAAACAAAACGTCACATTATACTTAATATTTTCGCATGAAACACTAGAACTCTTAGGACAATAAAAACAGTTAATAATCTAACATACCCATAAGCACCCATTGATAAGCAATGTACACCCACGAAATGTCTCGGTTCTTCTTCTTAGTTTCTTCGGCGCTTTCCAGCAAGTCCATAATATTGGCAACTGTCGACGGAATCCAACGACGGCGCTGGACAAAGAATTCGTTGAATGATTCGGGAGCGTGCGTGTACGCGTCACTGGCTGCTGAGTACTCGACCTAAAGAAATTTTGCAAAATTTCATGCCACTCCTACGTATATCTCATTGTATAATTTTTCCAAATTAAGACATATTTTTCTACAACCAAATGTTGAAAACTTTACAACGGTAACAACAGCTAGATACATAAGAACCACACGAGGTTCTCACGAGAGATGAGAATCGGATATAGAAACGAAATCAGACGATAATATAATTTTTCAAAACCTTGTAGCCCATCTGCAGGATAAGAGTGCACAGCCACCTATCCTCGCCCTGGTCATACTGGATGAAATGACGTGCCTCGACGGGCTTCGTCGCGTACTTGCGCATCACATTGTAGTCCATGAGCGCCTGGGCGCGAAACAGAGCGAAGCAGCCCGGACTGCATAGTACACAGCCGATCACGTGTTCGGTAGATTTTTGCAGCCAATGGCCGACCGCGTACTCGAACTTCTGGAACCAGACCATCGGACCTACAAACAGGTTGAGTTAATAGACGACGATCTTCATTATTATATTCAAACTTTGAAAGGAATTGTTTACCTCTTCCCAATGGATGAATCCTACCGCATACCGATCCCAGATCCCTGTTCACTTTCATTCGATCCACGAGAATCCTCACCGCGCTCGGCCTGAAATCAATGTCACCGTCGAGCGTCAAGATGTAGGTGTTCTGGGCGCGCACTTCCTTGCGATCCACTTCGATTGGCAGCTCCATTAACCGGTATCCCAGCAGATAATACATGTACATGACCTAACGAATCATCGGTATATCAATATACATGCCGATAATTGAAAGATGTAACTGTAATATTAAGTACTCACCTGACTCCAGCGTTTCCTGTTACGAATCCTGTTCTTATCCTTAAGGTGCACATACATCTTGGTCTGCTCGGGTAGGACCCAGAGCAGCCGACCACCGTAAGGTGTGGGTAGCTTCACGGGCGGCGTTGGACGGAAGTTTCGCTGCTGTATGCACTTTTCCACCGCGCGTACGAAGTCGTTCACGTAACTGTTCGCCTGGGTGTCACGCTCGTCGTGCTGACAGCGCGTGCTGCAGCCGTGGATGCATTTGAGAGCGTCGTCGAAGAATATGTGGACTTGAGGTGCGTAGGGAATTACAGCGGTGCGATTAGTCAATTTTTCTTTTTAGCTATTCTTTTGTGATTTGGTCGAAAACTTTATGAAGGTAAGCGATAGGTATAACTATGGAAGTTTTTAGCTATATTCCAGCGTAAAAAGTCACAAAATATCTTGAAGGATAAAAGAAAGAGATTTAGTTTTACAACTTACTTTCGAGCTCGTAATAATCGGGCAGCTTGACGTCGTAAAATTTCTGCAATACCCGCATGACGCACTGATCACGATCTAGTCGAAAGATACTGTTGAGGAAGTCCCGCATCTCCTCGGGCGTCTCGTGCCACATTGTCGCGCAGGTGTAAATCCTCGTGATGTGGTCCTCCTCTCGAACGTGGGACGGTTGGGGGATGCGCCTGGGTTCCTCGACGTTTCGCCTCTTTTTCTGATATACGCATCAATGTCAAAAGTTAAACGAATACATTCAATCAGTCAGCGGTAACTTTATACTTTGTACATTATGATATCCTCCTCTGTGACTCACCTTCTTCTCCTCCTTGTCCTTCTTGTAGTACACGTCATCGGGCGGATCCTCGCGCCACCTGCTCATCGCCAGCGACTCGTCCAGCATCAGGCCTTCGTACGACCAGGTGGCGAATATCTTCTCTGTCGTTGCCAGCCTCTCGTTCTTCGTCGTCCAGATGTGTCGCACGATCCACAAAAACGAGAGAGTCCAAAGGCACCAGATCCAGGCGTACCAGTTCGCGTAGTAGTTGTCGGCATCCTCGGGCGCGGCAAAAAACTGCAGGTCAAAGATGCTCAGCCAACTCGAATGGTAGAAACACTCGTCCTGAGCGCGAAGTCGGCATAGGAGCCAGAGGCTGCCGCAGGTGAAAATTGTCGCCAGGTTCAAAGGGAGAGCGAAGCTGGCCTTGTGCATCAGGGTCTTGCAGGCGAATTTGCCTGTGAAGATGACGGACGGGAGATAGCGATAAATAAATAGCGTGTTAAAAATAGAGTATAAATCTTTATGTTTATTACGTTGAATATTAAAATATATACTTAAAACATTTATGTGATTCTCATTGTTTATGTATTAATTATATTTAAGAAATAATAACGTGGTGAACAAAATTTTTGTGAAATAATTATATATATACATAATATCAAAAACTAATCATAAATTAACTCGACTTTTCTAATATACTTATAATAACTGCTAAAATTGAAGACTGTTTATAAAGCAATAAAAATAAGAAACACAATAAACAAAATAAATAAAGAACACAAAAAACTCACTGCAATTATAAACGCAGACGCAGCACACAGCCTGCAGCAGGAGCACATAGAGCGGCGTCCACCTGTTGCCAGTTATCTCGCCCTCGAGGGTCGCTTGAACGACGACCTCCGCGCTCTGGGCCAATGACTTGTTCATCGTCCTCAGCGAGTAGTTGAAGTCTCGCATCCAGAAGCCGTCGAAGAAGTCGCGCGGCTCGATGCCGCGCCAGGAAGCGAACAGCATGGCGCTTAGGAGGAACACAATGACGCGGAGGACCGCTGTGTAGCCCAGCAAGATCGGACGGTAGGCCTGCAGCATTCCGCGCGCTTTTGATATGTACTTCACGATGACTGTGGGAGGAATGTATGTGTGAGTTAATAATATATAGTGGATCGGGAATACTGATATTATTTAACATCTTTGTTGAAAATAACTCTCTAAATGTAAAATAAAGGAAAAGTTACTATTTTGGTAGTGGAGAAATTTTCACTCTGAAATGATAGGATTTTTCCACTATTTTTATACATTTAGAGAGAATTATTTGACTTGTAAAGATAGAATGATTAATTTTCAAATTATTTTAAAAATAAATAATTAAAAGTTATAAAAACAATTAAATATAAAGCCAATTTAATAAAGGCGTTTCGTGAGCTTCTGTGGTGGGCTCATCAGTGATGCTCTATTAAAAAGCTTATACCTAACACACGCCACTATTTAAAATAAATATGTATTAGTAAAAGTTGATAAACCGGAATATACACTTGAATAAAGCAACGGCTTCCTTTTCATAAACATTGTGTTTCGAATACAAAAGGATTTTTTTTTTGTGAAGAGCTTTGATTAGTGTGTAATAAGCTCATTTTTTTTGGCTCAAAATATGCAATTTGATCTACATTATTGCTTCCTCAAAGAGGATGCTTTGTAATGGTGAAAAAATTTTTGAAACAAAAAGTGTTTAAAAACATGTTTTAAGACGTTTGGCACGAAAATCCGTCGTTTTTATTAAAGAAAATTATCGTGTCTGTATGTGGGTGTGTGTGTGTGTGTATGTCGGCTATAACTTTTGAACAAATTGACCGATTTTCATCGGGTAAATCTTATTCTCTTCGTTTCGAAGTAGAATAGAGA
>UXGD01007619.1:0-10668 GCA_900474315.1 Torymus auratus | reverse complement strand
TCTCTATTCTACTTCGAAACGAAGAGAATAAGCTTTACCCGATGAAAATCGATCAATTTGTTCAAAAGTTATAGCCGACACACACACACACCCACATACAGACACGAAAATTTTTTTGCCCGAAAACGACGGATTTTCGTGCCAAAGTCTTAAAAGATGTTTTTAAACATTTTTTATTTAAAAAATTTTTTCATCACTACAAAGCTTCCTCTTTAAGGAAGCAAAAATGATTTCTAAAAATGCTGAAAGGTGTTTTACCATAAATAAGTCATTTAAAAACAAAAAAATGAAAAAAATGAGTTTTTTCAGTTTTTACTCTCTTATTGTACACAAGTCCCTCACGATTTTTTGTACTCTTTTTTACATTTTTATACATTTTTCTACGGTTTCATACATTTATTATTTCAATACGGGAGTGATCAATACATTTTGTTCGAGGAAGCTACATGTCAATGAATTGGCAGCAGTTTTTTTAAGGTGAAACCACGTAAATTACATTTTTTTCAATTTTTTCGTGTTTTGGGGCACATTTGAAGGTCAAAAGGTTATGGTCGGGGTTTCTCAATAATTTGTCTGTAATCTACATTGCCTTAGCTTTCAAATGCGACCTTCTACGTCTCTGTAGTCTTTTTGGTTGCAAAGATATTTGATATTGAAAAAAAAAATTCAAAAGTCCCCACTGTGCGCCGAGCCGAGATGGCACCTTTTTCTTCCCACCCGACGATATGTACTCAAGTTTCTCGATTATCTCAGCGAATTTTCTATACATCCAAATTAATTTTGTTTATATTCGGTTTCTCATTAAATTCGTTGATTTAACGACAATACACGTTTTGCGTTAAATAAGCAAATTCGACACGCAATTTGCGTTAATTTCTTAAATGTAACACGTATTGTATATATTCCGTGGAGAATTAGTCGTGTATTTAATTTTTTTAAACATTTTATTGTTCCTTTATAATAAATTGACAATAGTTTTAATATATATTAAATATTTATTTCTAAGGTATATAATTGCAATTCTATAAAAGAGTATGAAAAAATATTACACACCTTTTACAATCCTCGAAGGAAGATTAATTCATAAAAAAATTTTTGATAAAACTCTACCTATGCTATGTATATTTATTTTGTTTAAAACTATATATTTAAAAATAATTCAATATATAATGATACACCAACATTATATTGGCAATCCTTCAATCCATTAACGACCCATTTTTCTATACCATCCCTCATATCCCCCATCCGTCAATCCCCGATGCCTTATCGCGCGGCAGAATCGTATCAGCCCCGATAACACGCGCGCAGCCGTCCGCAAATCTTATACCCCGTCGCAGCGAAGGAATCGCAGGTGGTCGGACCATACGCTTGCTCACTTATATAGGGCAGAAGGGGAGAGCGAGAGGAGAGAGCCTGTTTTCAGAGCAAACCGCAGCGAGCTTACACTCATAACAAGAAAAATATTAAATCAGCGTCGCCCCGCCTGAGTACGTGGTGTGTGCGTGTGTGTCGGTAGCAGTCTCGCGGAATTCGTCCTTGCGCACATACGCTTCCGTGATGAGGCGCGCGTCGTCCCAGTGTCAATGTTCTGTTTTCAGAGAAAATCGCTATCGAACGAGGTTGTGTGCGTCTGTGTGTGTATGCAGTTCCCGCAGAGACGGGGTTTGTTTCAGCTTGAGAAAAGGTAATGAATTAAGTGGTGTTATAAGAAGTGGAAGGGAAAATGGAAGTTGTTATAGACGATTGTTGAAGTTAAGATTTGAATGGTTCTAATGGTATAGTTCTTTTGTTAATCTTTGTCAAAAAAAGATAAAAATATTACCTCTTGATCGGAATGAATAGATACAAATATTATAAAAATCAATACGAAAATCATTTGATATGTAAATCATAATAACAATAATATAAATAATTAAAACAATAATAAAAAAATTAAAACTTCATCTTCCCAAGCCCTAACTTGTGAAAGATCGATATCCTTAGCAAACAATGCTAATCAGCATCAAATTAACCATGAAACCTTAAACCACCGTTCACCCAAGACCCACCCTCCTCGTTTCCCTCAAGACAACCTCTACTCCCCCAAACCCGCGATAAAAAAGAAACGATTACACGTGTGCACCCGGGCCAAATCTCGATCGGAATGCGCGCCTCTTTCTCCGTCTCATTCGAAATAATACGATTTCACCTATCCATCCGCGAAAGGAGCTAAGCTCCCGTGCGTGCGCGCCGGGAAACAATGAGCGGACATTGTGCTGGCGCACGCTGCCGTTGCTAATGCGGCTCGGCGGCGCCCCCGGTGCCTTTTCTCCCGCGTATTATAGGGCTGCCGCGGCGAGCATCGTTTTATTGGAACGTAATAGCCCGGGCGACACGAGGGATTGCGAGCGACGAGGATATTATAGCGTCTGCGGTATTATAGAGTTTTTGGTTGAAAGAGCTGAGCTGCTTCATGCTTGCGAGGGTTTCTATTGCTTCGGTATGGTTAATCGAGCTGATTCCTCGTATACTTTGCGTTAAGAGAAAATTAAAATTTTTTTATAATTGATATTATAATTTTTAGTGAACTCAAGTACAACATAATTACAGTGTGTTTGTAAGAGATCTAATAGATATAATAAACTAAATAAGGTAACTGATGTGCAGGCTGATTCGGCCATACATATAATTTGACCACGCACATCATATTTTCTCAACCCTGACTTTTACAACTATTAGTAAGAATGTGTGGCAAATAAAACTTACAAAATATTTCAAAACTTTCTGATCCATTTTCGCTTGCTTAATAGATTACCAATCTGAAAAATTTTTGCTTTTGCTGTATATTTTTATAATGTTTTTGCTCGTTTTCGTATCATAAATACTTGTAATGTGGTAGTCAATAGAAGAAAGAGACATCATTTTTTAACGAAATAGAGGATATTTGAGATTGGATTGGCCATATCTCAAGAAAAAAGGCCTATGAGATGGAATTAGAAGCACAGGTTTACATATCTATTTTCTTTCCTTGTCAGTAATAGAATTAGTATCTTTTTGATAGACATTTTACGTGGGTCGAGTCAGGCAAGAGTAAGGAGACATAAAACGTAAAGTATATTGATGTGGATGGGTATGTATTACACTTGTACACAAGTGTATATTTCTAATATAAAAGATGCACAGAGAATGAGTCAATAACGGTGTATGTATGCAACTACGCAATATAAACATAGGATGATACTCAATCTGACGCATAATATAACAAATTTTTATTGACTCGTCACTTTTTAATTACGTAAATTATATTATACTCACATTATAGTATAGCAGCAGCTTATATTCTAAATACATATCAAGAGAATTAATTACGACTTCATCAGTACTTTACTATGACAACGATTGCACATAACAATCAACTAATAGGAATATACATAATGAAAGACAAACAATTAACACGTATTGATCGGAGATCACCGAATACCTATAAACTTTATAATTAATTTGCCACCTGATTGTGATACTGTATATTATTGTCTCATGCATTATATAATCGGTTTGATAATCAATTAATTTGTGCAGTAAACAAACAAAAACCCTTAAAATTAAAGCTTTATCCAAGATACCCCAAACACCAAAAAAGAAATCACGAAAACGCCCGTTAACACACCACCACATAATACCTCCATTAATACTAAAGAATGCCGAAATCAGCGACAGAACGGAGCCAGCTTTATACGCATATCGCCGTCAACCGGCGTCGCCGCCTCATCAAATTTCGTCGAACCGCACCGATCGCCAAGTTCCCTCGAGGATGAAAAGAAGAGAAAACCCCCCAAAATACGCCTCGCGGCGTATAAAAATGTATCATAATATGAAACTCGCCGCGGGCCAAGCCCCGAGAATCGAACCTCTCCCTAAACACGCGTGTGTGCAGCACACTTTGACGTTAAATCGAGCGTGCAAACGCCCCCGCGTTATATATACCTTTGATTCCCGGAGCAGGTTCGCCGTGTATATATTGTGCGCGAGCGGTTTCGCCTCCCGCGGTGTCACGCGCGCGTACCTTTTCTCCGTCGCCTGGGATTTTTCATTCTTTACGGGGGATTTTTTTTTTTCTTTCTCGGTTGGCGCGTGGATTTTTCGAGGATTCTATAAGCCGACGGTAAATGGCTCGCGGTTATTGGACTGGAAATGGTTTTAATGGCTCTTTTGTGGGAATAGAATAGGCTGCTGGTTCTTAATTTAGTAATAGTTAAATGATTAGTGTCCCGATCGATGGGCTGATTCTTTTTGAGTATAAAACACATTTTGATTAAGGTTTATGCGCGATAATTTTATTTTATGTTCCTCTTTCGTTACATCTATCATTTATCTATTCAGTACTTGAGTATTGCGAATAACATCTTAGTTCATATTATTAATTATTTTTAAGATGATAAGTTGAATCTTATACATGTTTTTGACAATGAACATCACACAACTGGGCATAGTTGATCATTTCACAAGTCAAATAGAGCTTATTATACCTAAGCTTAGTTTAAACTTTCTAAAATATATCAAATTGTATCCTTACCTAATTTTTAATAATTCTTCTTCACATATCTCATATACACCATAACGCATTCATCATCATTGATAACCGCACAAAAAGCCTCGCGATACAGTCTCTCACCTCATACTCCCCATCGCCTAAACCATACATGAATAGGCCGAAATAGTTCTCGGGTCCGCGCGTACTGTTTAAACTTTTCCCCCCTAAACGAGAGCATCACGATTCCGGGAAGCGAAACCCGTTTAACGAGGCCGGAACGCGCTTATAGCCGTCGGCTCGCGCGCAGGGTTGAACACCCTAAAATTAGCCGCGAGCGCGCGTGCGACGCGATATCTCTTCTCGCGGACGTGTGCTGTATACCACCGCTGCCGCCGCATGTGCCGCGGCGAGAGTGCGTGAAAAAATGCTTACATTATCATCCGTAATTTCGTAAACAGGCCGCCCGCTAATGGGTCGAGCCCTCGCCTCTCTTTTTTTTCTCTTTCTCGCCTCTCTTTTTTGTGCGGTATGTATATACGCGTGTGGGTGGCCGCGCCTCGGGGAAGCGACCGCATGAGGTTCTTCTTCAATGTGCGTATACGAGCTGCAAACACTTCCTCGAGATTATCGCGGTGAAAGTTTTTTTCGGAGCTCTGGTCGTGTAAACACGGTTGTAAAGGAATTGCGTGTATGGGTTTTTGTACCGTACTGTTATGAAGTTCGGCCTTGTTCTAGTTTCGGCATATTGAACAAATATGTGGGTTAGGGTTGAAATTTTGTTGTACGTAAAGACGTAGTATTGACTAGTAAAGTAAACTTTTAACATATAAAATTATTTATTGCTGGTTAAACATATTATATGAAACTTAAAACATATTAAGGTATTGCTCTATCGAAAAGAATATGGCGCTTTTCTTGCTAAACCGTTGTCACGTTAAATAGTATCAAGAGAAGCATAATATGAAGAAATATCCTCTTAAATACCGTTTTACGTCAATATGTATAGTATTGTAGTAAGAACATTTGCAGAAAGTGCATACGAAGGTTGGATAACTCAATAGGAAGAGCACTGGCCAAAAAATTTGGAGCAAAACATGATGCAAGATCTAGTTTCTCGTAACCGTAAATATATGAAGAGAATATAATTACGATACTTATTATATACCGTAACAATATCACCATCAAAGTAAATAGCAGTATTTATTGACATTCTATCACAAATTTAAAATTTCACAACTGCAATATACAAAATACATCCTCAAAAACCCTTTCGCTACAGGGTATTTGACCAATCGAAAAAATGATTGAAAACTTTTGAAAAATAGATATATATGTCCAAATAACAAAACTCCTGGCCTTCCAATCCAATTTCATCCTATATCTATATAACATTGACAAACAATCCGGCCAGTGTCTTTACTTTAGTTGGAAAACTGGAAGAGTTGACGAGAAAACAATTTCCAATCAACAACAAAACCATTTCGTAAAAAATATCAGACAGCTCTAAACTGAACGCGACGGCACGACGCGGCAATAAAGGCTACAGATTGAAACAATATATAAAAGCGGAAAAAACGTCGAGAGTAATTTTCAACTCCTCTCGCCGAAATAGTAGCGCCTATCACCCACACACACAGTATATACATAGGGTGAACCAACACACAGAGACACGGAAGCGCCAGAATAGCCGTAGGACTTTTCTCGCTCCCAGCGGTTATTGCGGGTCAATTAAATTCGGAAATTGTGACGCGCGCGCACACACATCCCTATAACGTATGCGTGCGCTTGTTTGCGCACGGCCAATTTAGCGTTTAATGTCATAATGTCGCGCCTGCGCGGGCGCGAGAGAGAGAGAGAGCTGCCCTTGTTTGCTTTATTTTGGATTAAGCCGCGTCGGCGGCAGCGGCCGATTCGCGACTTGATAATCGTTTTGCAATGTTTAACCGTCATTGTTTTTATTTCGCGAATTATAAAGGACATTAAAGCGCGTGATCGCGACGCTGGGAATAAAAAAAATTTCCAGTTGTTTTTATAAGAGCGGGTAGGCGGTAGGTTTTGTTTAAATCGGGTTTAAAATTTTTATATGCGTAAATTGTATATGTTTGTAGTGCATTATACGGCGACGACCAGGTAGTTATATGAATATCGTTTATTTCTATATTTGTGAAGTGTAAACATTATTAATAAATGTTGTTTTGTTTATTGTTATTGTAATAAATACACGTAGTTCGTCGTTATTAATATGAGATTTTATTATGTAGTTAGTTCTTGTTAATTATTTCTGTATTGAAATTTTTCTAAGTTCAAAAAGTAAATTTAATACTATAGTACGTAAAGATTTTTCATGTATGTTCAAATTGTATGAATTTTCCAAAGAAGTTGCGTTCTGATTGAACTGTAAATTTTATACAACGTGGATATCATCCAAATTGGTATCTTTAAGTTAAAGGAAAAGTAACATAGTTTTTCATAAAAGTTATAAACTTAACAACATTATCAAAATATTATTGTAAATTAAGTAAATATTTTCCAACATTGCTGTCAAATACTTTCCTCGATCTAATAATATTTTTTAACAAGGAAAAATTCTCATTTTCTTTACCACGTTCTTACGAGGAAAAATAATTGTCTCCACAAGTGTTTCTCATCATCATTAAAAGATTGATCCCGCTTCATTTCAATACTGTTCACCTCACAAAATTGCTACGACTCCAATTATAGCAATAAAAATTAAAACTCAAACATTACGCCGATATATTTACCAATCCTCTGTGTTTTTGCTGCCACCACCGCCACATCCACACACACACATCCCCGCGTATTTACATAAAGGAAATTTCATTTGGCGTATCTTTAAATATTCGCCCGCGCAAAATCATTGACCATTCGCCCCGCGCCGGCAATTCCCTGAAAACTCAATGTAAATTCCCCCCTTTCGCAAAACGCCGCTCGCTCGCGTTTCCATACTATGTATACACACACACACACACTCGTTGCTCCCCTCATCCTCCCGGTCGTTGCAACGCAAAAAGTCCCTCTCCAATTTACGCGTCGCAGGCAATTCCGGGTGCGGCGAAGTTTAGCGTAAAACGCGCTCGGCTTGCCCTCGCTGTACGCGATCGACGAAGCGCGTCACGCGTACACACGAGAGCGCTTGCAAGCTCGCTCGCCCTCTCTGATACGAGGGTAGGTGGAAGACGAGAGGAGGCAGGTGGCGGCGGTTTTCCCAGGGACGGCCCCTGGCGAATTGCGAAACTGCGGTGCGTGGCTAGCTCGATATCCCTCGCTCTCTCTCTCTGTTTATCTGACTCACTCGCTTGTTGCGGGGTGAACGCGCGGCCGGAGAAAAGAACTCTGCGAAAATTGCGTTTAGCGCTGCCGCGGCTGGTACGTGTCGATTGGAGTTTAATTGAGTTGAATGGGCGATGTAATTTGTTATTGGCTATTTACCGGAATTTCGCTGGTACACGGTATATAAGTACTGATTTGCGCGATTGTGTTATAATGGTAATTGAGAATTGAAATTGTGAAAGCATTAATTGATTGTGAAACTAATAAATTTAAAAAAAAAAAAGAAGATTCGTTTATTTTTGTAAAAGTATTTTGCATCTAAAAAAATAATATTACTTTTTTCTTCTTAAGAATTACTTTAATTCTGTATAGAAAATTATAACCATCTGCTCTCTGCTGGAAACCGTCTTCAAAGCCATTGCCATAATATACATACAATTATCAAAAATATATAATAGACTCTAATAGAAAAACAATAAAATTAAGTCTATATAGATACATGGAAAGATTCAAATTAAAGATCATCGATAATTATACCATCGAAGTCTATAATCACACGTAATTTTGAAAAAAAACTTTTGATTGATTATTATCCGCTATTTATATATAAAAAAATGAATTTAATGTCTCGCGGGCTTTCATCTTTACCCGGCTGCGCTAGAGTCAATATTTAGCATGCATCTAAATCAGTCATTCACCTCGCAAATTAAAACAACGATTAAATATTAAAAAAATAAACAATAAAAGGTTCAATGAACGCATCGCTGTATTAGGAAAATATTGAACTTAAATTAACCTTCCAGTTCTATACTTTCTTATATTGTTTCACATTTGCGCTGTTTGCATCTCTTTTTGCGTACACATTTGCACACTTTTTGTAACAGTGACAAGGCCAGCTCCGTAACGTGAACGAAACTAAAGAGATTTTTTTTATCTTTCTATTATTTCATTTTTATTTTGATAAAGTATCGTTGAGAAATGCCTTCATTAAAATTTATTAAAATTTCTATTTTGGGATTCATAAATTATTGCTATATTAATCAAATAAATCAACTATACAAATTATTAATGATGGAAATATATGTTCACACAGTAACAATCTTAATAACCATAACAGCATCATCAAAACGAAATTAATTTGAACAAGGCTGTCGGCTGTAAGTCGAGCGAAACACCTTCCGCACACACACGTCGCCCCAATGTGTAAACTTCGGCTGTGGCAGTGCCGAGCGATTTTTAGCCTATTTGCCCGACGCATTAGAAAGGATAACGCAGAGTGTGTTTGAGCGAGCGGGAGAGAATAGAGAGAGATAGGAGAACACAAAAGGCGAGCGACGAAGTCGAGGGGGAGAGTTTTCGCACCCCACGAGCAGTGCTGGAGAGCCGCAGTAGCCCAAAGTACATACACGGAGCTCTGGAGTGTGCACGTGCGGATGGACTTCTCGACTATGTGCAAATATTAAAATTTCGATGCCCAATTTGAGGATACGATGCCGGAGGATTATTGGTTTCTTCGATGAGTGTCGTATGACAAATTATGAGTATTTATACGCAGTGTGAGGTGGAAGTAGATATATTTGTTGTAGGATTATGATTTTTATTATTGAAAATATTAGAAAAATAATAAATAGAGAACCCTTATTCTATAGCATGAATTATTTTGTATTATTTTGTAATTATTCTAGATGAATTTGGAAGAAGATGTATTATTTATAAGTATTTCTATAATTTCTGTAAATAACAAGATATATATGAAAATGGGTATACATATATATAAGGAATGCCTTCCTAAATGCTCGCCTGATAACATAAAAGCCTTCTTGGACTTGCACGAATTTTACCGGAAAAAATAATAATTAAATTCTCCAAAGCTTAGCAATTACTTTCTCATACACCCAAGCTCTTAAAACCCCCGAAAATAATTAACCGATTCATCGAAACCGCACGATCGACCTGCAGTCCGCGACCTCGGACTACACTACGTCAGGCCGTGCGCTCGCAGGAATGCGTAGGTGGTAGGTTTTCCAAACACCGCTAATATCCACTTCGGAATTTATGATCAAACATAGGCCCCCGCGGCTGGAAGCAGATACACTGATTACACTTCGGGGGAGGCACTTCTGCGGATTCTCCCTGCGGCCGCGAGATGGAAACAATCCGCGGACATTTTGTTTTGAGCCGTCGGCCGCTGCTATGCGCCTCTGAGTCTTCCTCCTCCTCACTTCTCTGTCTTCCGCTTGTCTTCGTAAACTATGTGTATACACGCGAGAGCGCGGGATACCCGCGGACTGTCGAATCGGGAACGGAAGTTGGTGAAAACTTATTTTTAGACAACGAGCGACTGTGTGTGTTAGGTATATGTTAGAGGTGTGCATAGGGCTCCACGAGAGCGAGACAATACAATATTTCTGTAATTATTGTCTGGCTCTTGCAAAGTCTTAAAAGTTTCTCTTTTCTTCGTCTTTTCAGTCAATATGAAAAGTATTATTCTCTTGTCTTGCAATTCTTGATCATATTGGAGTTACGCAGACGTGCGACAAAAAGCAAGTCGATTGATTAAAAAATTCGAGGTCCATGCAGAAGAGGAAGGCACGTATACATAAAATAGTAAGTTTTTGAAATAATTGTCTTGTTCACTGTCTCACGTTTCCGTATAGCTTCCTCTTTTTGCAAGGACCTCGCACCCCCGGATATTTGGGTTCCAGAGCTTTTTAAATATCCTTAAATTTAGTTACAAATGTTACTGAATTTTAAGAATAATGTAACGAAGTGTAATTTAATATAAAAATACATTAAGTTTAATACCAAAATATTGAAATTTCAAATGTAATAGAAGTTTAAGGGTTTTGTATTGAAATTGAATA
>UXGD01007618.1:0-10669 GCA_900474315.1 Torymus auratus | reverse complement strand
AAATCCAAGTGATTTCACCGGGAATCGAACCCTCGACCCCTGGAACGGTGTTGTTTCCGTGACTAGCATGCTAACCATTGAGCCAACGCTGCTCTCAATATTAATGTTAATATAACAGTTAATAACTGTTAAAAAAAACTGTTTATAAATGTTACAAAATGAATGTTACAATAACCTCATTATTATAATCATGAGAATCAATGAGCGCAGGAGCACTCCGAAGGCAAGTACCAGTCAAACAATGCAGAAGAAGCCTAAGGAGTGTTTAATTATACTAATAATTATTTACTTATTATTATGTTAATAATAATAATTATAATAAATATTTAATAGTTATTAAATAAGTGAATAAATCCTACAAACTGTTAAAAACTTTTAATGTCCAAAATCGTACATTTTGTAACATTTTTATAAACATTTTATAACTCTTCCTAACAGTTTTTAACATTTTTGAACAAAAATATTTCTGCTAGGGTACATAGGTCTGAAAGTGCAGTTATTGCAAACGAAAAAAGTTATCGGAATCGAACCCTTGATTTTCGAGGATCAGAAGGTCCGTATCTTAACTAAACCGCATGTACTTATTTAAATTGCTGGTGGAAATTTGTTCCAAAAAATAAAAAAAAAATTTTTTAGTATTTCTTCTTGTGTCGGAAAAAAAATCATTTGGAGTAAAAATTTAGTGAACATGGTTCTAATTTGGTCCATCCTTAAGAGAAAAATTCTCTTGTATCAAGATGAAATCATTTGGATTCAAAATCAGTTTCTTTTTGTTGCAAATAGTGATTGAAGATAGATTCAGAAAAAACGTCGGGGTTGGAAGAAAATTATTACTTTTTATCCGCCGTGCAGATCATTTTTAAAGAAAAAGAAAATTCTTGTATTCATGAGTTTTCATAAATTATTTAATTTTTATTTATTAAAATTATCGCTATATAGTTGAATGATAACATCTTACGTTTCGTAAGCTCGTAGGACAAAAAGAATGAATAAATGTTTCATATCTTAGCTGATGGCTCTATATTGAAGTGTATCTACTACTGTGCTTCCGCGTTATTTTGTATAACCATTATACATAATACCTCTATAATACATATGTTTCATGACGTCAATCATATATTTTTGTTCGAACAGTAATTTGTATATTGATAAACAATATGCACAATGGACTTCATTATAGTATTTATTATTTATATTAATTTTATTTAACGGGTGAAAACCCTTTTACGATACAATGATTATTCAATTTATAAAAAATTATATCTTTTTAATTATTTAAAAGATTCTATATTAGTTAAAATATCAGAATATCATTTTCAGAATTAAATATTGTATACTCTGAAAGATATATTTCATATGTAATAATAGAATTTTCCAATTGTTTAAATAACTGATAAATATTACTTATAGCATATATCGACAATAGTACAGATATTTTCGTATAATTGTTCACGATAAAAAAGACGATGAAAGAAGGAAGAACCTACTGATAGATCACGGACTCGGTAAAAATGCTGTAGGCGAAATCTTGATTTTTTTTTATTTTTGCTTATGGTGAAGTAGATAATTCAATGAACAACGAAAAATTAATGAACTGAAAATTAATGTGTCTGAAGTTTGCAACGTTGGAATGCAACGAAATAAAAAAATTAATTCATTTTACTTTAAGTTTATACTATATTAATATTGTGTGTAGATTTAGTGTTTAAAGTATAAAATAGCTTTATAACGAAGGTTTTAGATAAAATTTCAATTGTTTAATAACTTTAAGCAATTGTAAAAAATTATTTCGTTGCATTCCAACGATGCAAACTTTAAACCCATGAAAATCAAAGAATTTGTATATAGTTTATAATTTATATGGTAGCTTTGATAATCTAAAATTAAGATAACTATATGAGTAATTATAAAATCTGAATTGCATCAGGTAGTAAATTGAAATTTTAAATAATTGAATGAGAGATTTTTTATCACAATCGCATCAGCGATAAACGTTGATCTTAATAGAAGCACATTGCATATACTGTATACAGCTCAGCATGCTTTACTGCAACATATATACTTTGCCGAGTATCATAAACATCACAGGCGCGGGCGGGCGGAAGAAAACAGAATTCGTAAGTAACGAGGTCGTCGAAAAAGATGAGACGAAATTAGAGAGAGACGTGTGTCAGCTTTGTATAAGATAATATGTATATATATATGTACACATAGCGCGCACACGCACACAAAGCGTCGGGGAGATAACCGAGGGGGACGAGTAATAAGTTATATGTATTGGCCAAGCAGCGCGAGCGCTAGGGAGATGGAAAATCGGGAGAAGAAGGGGGGAAAGCAAAATTTCCGCGCTGATAGAAAGCAAACGAACGACATGTGCGCCCGGGCCGAAAAGCCTCTTAATTAACCATGCTTCTTCGTGGTGGTCGAGGTCGCGCGTCTTCAAGATGTTTGTACTTATATAGGGGCCAGAGCTAGATATATATACTTATATACAAGATGCGTAATATCGTCGATACGGATTAACGGTCACTCGCTCGGACAACTATTGCGTCTTGTTTACTCGCGTGTCTTGCTCGCTTCGCTCTCTCGTACTCGCATATAAGGAGTCGATGATATATAACTTTTTTCACGATTTTTATAGTTAGGAAGTAAATACGGGAAGAAAATATTATGTTAATGCGAACCTTTCTGAACTCCCGCGTCCAGATTGAGTATATTATAATACAATATAATGACTTTTTATTAATGCAAATAATAACACATTTATTATTTATATATATTCGAAAGGTACAATATTTTTTAGATAAAAAGCATAAAATTGCTATTCTATTTATATGCATTTACAGAGTAATTTATTTCATGGTTATTTGATAATTGAAATCATAATGAAATAAAATTAGTTCTGACGTTGACTCGTTGAATACATTTAAATTACTAAGTATGAAGTGCAACTATGGTAAAGGTATGTATAACGCAAAAAAAGATATTGAAATAGGTTTTAATAATACGTTGCATAAATAGGTCAATGTAAATTAATTTCTTTTATCCATGTGAAAACAACAAATATCAGCAGAAGCTGTTTTCTCTGCATATAAACTAAAACTAGTTCATAATATCAATGAAAAATTATTTTGACAGTGAGTTTGTACATGCCGATAAAATACGCAATATATAGCATATGAGCCTTAACAAAATTATGAGGATTACATCTTAGATAAGGTTTCGGCTTCTTCTATTTGCTTTATGATTTACAAATTTCAAGCATGCCGGTAAAATTTCAGTCTTAATGGAATATTGTAACTGATAATAACGACAACAGAATAGAATATTAAAGAGATTCTTTCAAAGTATAAATATTTAAGAAGAATCATATAATAACGCTTAAAAATCGAAGGTAAGTCTAGTCCTCATAATATCGTAGACCCGATTGAATGTACGTTTTAACAATACTATTTTTTAACGTCATTTTAGAAAAATATTTTCACAATATAATTTCTGTTATTGAACTTTCTAGAGTATTTTATAAACGAATTAACTTGAAGAAATATCACGACTAATAAAGCAATAGAATTATAATATCTACAACGTCTCATTAATTCTTGCTTTTTCATTTATAAAAAGTAATATTGAATCTTTTGAAAAAGCGAGGGTAAATACGGCGTTTTGGTACATGGCTGTGATGTGCGAGCTACGCAGATAATAGAGGGATCTGTTTCCGTCGCGGTAACACATTTATATTTCCATACTTGAAAAATTTACAGTTCCGTAATAAGTGTCACAGTGAAGATTAGTTAAAAAATTTAGAAATTCGATACGGGATAGTGATATCTAAGCATTTATCGCCAAGGTAACTGTGCATTACGTAATTTATCAGCTCTCTATTTCTTCTACTTCAATCGTAGTTTTATTGTCGTGAAAATAAGTTGCCAACTTGAGTAGTATTTGTCAGTAAATTAACGGGTATGAAAGCACAGAAAGATGGGATTACGAAGTCTGAAATGTGTCATGACAATGAGGCCTGTCGGAGAAAGTCGTTAATCTCGCCTTGCCAATTTCCATACTCGATTACGCGATGCTCCGGTGCGGGACGAGTACCGGTCCGCTACTTATCTGCGTCTCTCGGGCCATCAGCTGAGCGCGCGCGCCGCCGCGGATTCGAACGCCTTTCATCCCGCTGGAGCGCGGATGCAGAGAGAGAGAGAGAGAGCGCCTCAGCGAATGGAGAGGGCCTCGCAGAGGAATCCGGCAGCGGCGCGCGCGCTCGGAAGAGGCGGAGCTGGCCGCGGCCGGGCGCCGCTACGTCACGTCCGCGGGCGCGCCGATTGGCCGAGTCCCCCGGAGCCAGCCACTCTCTAACACTCGGGCTTTTTCTCTGCCCCCCTCGCGCCCTCTCGCGCACCCGCTGGCTGGCCGGCACTGCTGCGACGCTGCCACCGCCGCCGCGCGCGCTATCGCTGCTATGTGTGCGTCGCCGAGCCAGTGATGCCCGTCTCGCAGCCAGTGCGTGCCAAGAGTTTGTTACGCGCAAACTTGGAGAGGCCTCGCACTAGCGGCTACCTACAGAGCAGAATGCCGAACATCAAGGTCTTCAGCGGCACCTCGCATCCGGATCTCGCGCAGCGGATCGTCGACAGGCTGGGCATCGACATCGGCAAGGTCGTCACCAAGAAATTCAGCAACCTCGAGACATGGTAACTATGCCGCGGCTGCCTCGCTGCAACCCTTCTCCTCTGCCTCCTGTCCTGCTTCACCTCGCTCCTTTAGCACCGGCGCGCATAGGTACCTGCCAGCTCTCTCGCGTCCTCCCTTCGTTGCGTCTCGCGCCGCCACGCGCGCGTCCGCGCATACTTACCTACAATGCCGGGCTACTTAGTCGCTATTCGGCTTTTATTTACCTTTTTGCCGCGGACGTCTCGCGATGGTACCGGGATGCGCATCGATCGCGCGTGCTCGTCGGGCCCGCGCGCACGCGAGCTGCCTATATCTATAACTCTCTCTCTCTCTTTCTCGCTCTGTCAATTTTCAACCGCTCGACCACGTGCTCGAGCGCGCCAACAAACCGTGTTACAATAATGTTGCGCCATCGCGGCCGATTTTTTTCCACCTTCGCCGACGTCTAGCTACGGTAAACCCCAGGTTGCGCCTGCAGCATCCTGGTTCATTGCTGGTCACGTGCTGCGCTTGTAGCCCGAGCTCGAAAGCAGCATTCATGTTGGCTACCTACCTGTGCGCCTGTGCCCCGCAATGTTTTGCTCCGTTTTCCGCCGTTCCGGAGGCTCGAATGTTTTGAATAGGACTCGTGCGGAAGCGTCCATCTTCCACGGCTTCTCAACTTGTCGTTTTGCTTTCAAATCGTTTGCACACGCATAGACGACATTGACTACAGCTTTCTTATACATAGCTATCTATTTTAGGTAGATTTGCCGTGCCAAAAAAAAAATACAAAATAAGATACACCGGTACGGAGTTAGTTTTTTTTTATTTTGGAAAATATGAATTGTCAATATCGGATTTTACGTATAAGACATTTTATAAAAGTAAAACTACCTACCTACCTAGTGACATTATCGTCGACGACTTGTACAGTTTTTTTTAACCTGTGAGCTATGCGTGACGTTTCGGAGCAATTTGTCGTAATAAGTGTAATAAATCTTTGCGCACGTGTACGTGTGCATCTATGTATATACCTCAGCAAATATGCTTGTGTTTATATTCACATACGACATATAGACACAAAACCTTTGCATTGACAAATTAATTAATATTTCATTATTTTTACATCATCTAGCAAGATAACTACAGCATATTGCTCCTGTTTATACCTATATTTAAGTATAAAAAATATTTCAACAGAAGTCAGAATTGTTTTACATTTGCAAAGGAAATTCGGTTACACTATTTTTCATCAATAAATTTTCTAATGCAATATAGATACATACACATGCATACATGATTTTATATGTATATACAATTAATTTTTATTTTCTATTTTCTTTCTCTTAGTCTTTAATAATCTTATATGAATCCAAGTAAAGCAAATCTCGGTTATTATAGCTTTATCTGTTTAGAACATTTGACCTGATCTTCTTTAAATGATGTTGCAATACAGCATTAATGATCTATAGCATATGCAACTTAGTTAAAAAAAAAAAAAAAAAAAACTATTTAGAAATATATTATCTAAATGAATATAAGTACAATTTTTATGAAAATTTAAAACAAATATAAATAATCAATTTCAACACAAGTCAATTACTTAAAATATTTTCACCATTACAACTATCAAAAGTTGATAATATATGTTTCACTTAAAACCTTTCATGTGTCAAATCATTAATAGTTAAAATTTAATTGTTTTGTTAAACTTTTAATTGAATATAACATTTAAATATACAAAATATATTTATTGCAGTGTGGAAATCGGGGAGTCTGTACGAGGAGAAGATGTCTACATTATACAGAGTGGCTGTGGAGAGGTTAATGATAACCTAATGGAGTTATTGATTATGATCAATGCCTGCAAAATTGCATCTGCATCTCGTGTTACAGCTGTCATTCCCTGTTTTCCCTATGCCAGGCAGGATAAGAAGGACAAGGTATGATTTTTATTTTGTATAATTGTAGACAAAAGTTTGATTTACTGAACACTCAAACTTTGTCACTTTCTTGACAATATATAATCATCAAATTGCAAATTTATGACTTGCACTTATATCTTACTCATTTTAAAATTATATTCTTTCGAAATACTATAAGAATAAAATCAAAGGTAGCAAAAACATTGTGAATCTTTGAAGTTGGTGTAAAAAATATTCAAATATATGTTTTTATTTTATATTAGAGAAACCTTTATGGAAATTTGAATATACAGTTCAACTAATTCAATGAATAAATTTTTTTTCAATTTTAATCTTCATAAATAATTGTATTTAAAAGTTTATAAGTTGAATAATGACAATATAATGCTTCATTAGGAAAAAAAAAAATTTATTTTGATAATTTAATGATAAAAATATTTTAGAAAGTAAAATCTTGAAATAAATTGTGCATCTGCTACTATAAATTTGAAGATCAAGGTACATTGGCTCTTTAAATCACCTGCTTTCAAAGTGAATGTCAAAGTACACATGTGTATTCTATTTTTAACTGAATTCGAGTATATCAATAGTATGACATTACTCTTGCTCAAGTTTTGCAATATGTTGTAGTATAGTGTTATAGTATTATATAATTAAAAACTAGCATATATTCTTGAGCAACCTCTAGACAATGTTTGCATTCTATTTAACTATTCAAATAATTTCCTAAAGATTATGCACTATACTAATGCATTAAAATATTATCTTGTCTTTTATGATGCTTCCTTTGATTATATTCAAACGATAGTAAGCTTTCTAATCTAAAGTTCTCTTTTCAGCACCTATCAATTTTTATAATATAGCTTTTTTAAGGAAAAAATGTAATATGTACTGTCAAAATTATAATCAACATTGCTTGATTTTAAGATTGTATCCTAAATTTGTAATATTATGTGACTTGTGTCAAATGCAGACTATTACTCCAAACATGCTGTAAAACTTTTCTATTATTGATGTCTTCACAGGGTGGTGATGGTGGGGACAAGACAGACTCATCTAAGAGTCAATTTATCATGAAGTCAAACGAATGGAAATTCAGGGTAACTTGTGGCGCTCCTTTTTTCTGGTCTATTTTTATATCTTGTTAGCTTGATCTGAGGGAAACAAGGGAAAACGCGAATAAAATCCACATGGAATATGTTCATCATTATAAAAAACAATAAAAGTATTGTTTTTTATACTCATGTTTTCATTTAAGGGTTCTTTAAAAATTTGTATCATAACATAGCTGAAAATATTTTTTTCAAATTCTCAAATTTTATTATTTTATGGGTTCAAACAATTTACTTCTGCAGCATGTTTCATTCTACCATTGACTGAAAAATCTTTTTTTTAAATATGCCATGTTTTTGGCCATAAGTCATAGAAGTTTTCATAAATATCATTTCTCACTGGTGACTTTGAATTCTTTCCTTGATTTGATCTGTAATAATCGTCATTTCGAGATATTTCGAAAATTATATACGTCAGAACGTATACGTCAGAACGTACATAAGTTCTAGACAACATCATCTTAAATATAAATAACATTAAGGTTATCAGCTATTAGATAACCCAGACTGTTGTTGCAAGAATGATGCATGGTGGCGATCGCGTGGGGTACCTGAAGCATTCACAACATAATCTGACCACAAACGCGAGAGTTTCATCTTCGTTATATTGATATACGTGGAAGATACTTGAATGAATTGCGTAACATCTTAGAGTTGCATGAATTTGATTTTTGGGATTCCATCTTAATGTCTCATTATTATTACACTTAAAAGTTAACATTATTTTATTTAAAAATAACATAAATATTGAGGTCAATAAACTTTTTCTGTTGCTCAAACTACTCTGTTCAATAATTTCGTTGTATACGTGATATATTCGTAAAACATAACGGAATAAAATTATTGTTAGTTTCACCTCGGTTTTTGGTGAAATACCGCACTTTAAGATTATTTAGACAATAACATGTGTAAAAACACAAAATATTTCGAAACATTCATTGAAAATTATTAGTCTCTTCTAATATTATTATACGAAATATAAAAATGTTTAAAAACATTATATTTACAGAGTTAATAAATTTATATATAGTAATTACATTTTAATTTATTTAACTTATTGGTATTTCGTAAACTTCGTCTGTTTAATGTATAATAACGAATATTCGTGGGCAACAATAGCGCAGCCGGTACGGAGAAAAAACGGCCTTTTTTATTTTGAATTTTAGCAGCCGGTTGGCAAGCAGATTTTTTCTGCGAGTTTGAAAGAACATGCTGAGATAATCAAGAGATTATTAACTTAGCTAGACAAAAGTAGGGCAGGTCTCAAAGTAACTTTAAATCCTTTGATTGTTGTTTTGTTTTTCATTCTAAATTTTTATGTAATTGAGTGAATCCTGAATATGAAATTTTTGACTCAACATATGTTCCATAAAATGGTATTATACCCTTGACTATAGTGATGATCCAATTCTACCATGTATTGTCAGGAGCGAGAAACGGCAATAGGGACTGACCGGTACTATGATACTCTGCCCTATTTCTTTTTCTAAATTTTAAATAGCAGCTTCATTTACACCATCAAATGATTTCCTTTTATAAGTTTAAAATGTCGACATGTAAAAAGTTGAATCATTTTCATACGAAATCCAAATTTATGTGTTTATGCCGTTAATGATACGATATCAAACTATATTCACATTTTCATCAGCAAAGTTCTGAATAGCTGGGTGTTTTCAGGACTTTGTACCCGACCTGTCGACAGTGAGTATAAAAAACCAAGAATTAATAAAGAGAAGCGAGATTTTCGAGTGAAGCGTTTGCGTTATTATGATAATAACTCGATGACCAATTTCGATTTGCAATTGTCAGTTTTCTAAAAGTGTTTTTCAGATGATTATTCTTGTTATTTAAAATTACTGTTATTATTGATATTACTGTTTTGGTAGGACTAACAAAACAAATCCAAATCATTTTATTTGGTTTATATTCGTTATATGAATCATTCAATCACGACTATACCCTCACGAAATTAGCGCGAAATATTTGGCAAAGATGCACTGATTAGTATATTTTAATGAGAGGGCAAAATATTAATATAATAGCATTTATTATATCATTTATTTCCTGTGAAAACATTTTCACATGGGCTTACTATCTTCACATGCATATGTATATTCATCTACTAGTCATTTTACTAACTTGTCATATAATAAATTAGGATTTGCTTTTGAACGTAACGTAATTAGGGGAAAAATTATATTAACTTTCAAAAGGACAAAGTCATATTTTACTGTAATAGGATATCGATTAATTTATTCGTTTTAATAAAATTTCTTTTATTTAAAATATAATATAATTTGATTTCATTCCACAAGTAATAGTCCGGGCGCAGTAGAGAGGGCCCCGTATGAATTTGAGACCCCCTCGGTAACACCACTTAACTTTATGTTTTTTGATAGTCGATTTTTCGAGGTTACCAGGCCCAAAAATGGTTCCGTTCCGAGTTATGGACCATTTTTGGATAAAAATAGTGGTTTTCCGAATTTTCCGGAAAAATAAAATAAATTTTGCTCGGTGACCCGATTATTTCGATAAATCATGAAATTTTAAACACTTTTTGTTTCTTGTATATTTATCGTCAAATCAATATTTCAAGCGCAAATCGAGGAAAACGATAAAAGTGGCGTTATATGCCGCTTATCTTATATACAACACACATATATATATATATATATATATATACGTATACGTGTTTTACATATACTAGCAAAATTCAAACGCGCTTCGCGCTTACTTTTGACGTTATAAACGCTATTTTCCAATATGATGTAGTTTTAATTAGTTTAAATGATAAGATAATTAGATACATCTTTTAAGCAAAATATCAAATGTTTTTATTCTATTTTAAATATTTAGTAATTCTATAAATACATGAGTTTCAAAATTTAAATTGAGCACATTTTCAATTTAAAAGAAATTCAAATATTCGCGCTTTTTTCAAATAACCAATCACATCAAGTCTTTAAATGAGACACTACT
>UXGD01007617.1:0-10669 GCA_900474315.1 Torymus auratus | reverse complement strand
TACTTGCTTTTTTGACTTTATAAGACGCCCGACTCGTTGAAATTTGAGAATAGAAACTTGCATAACAATGTAGTGATTATTTTTAAACATTTAAAAACTGTACAAAACGTATATTTTTGATATTTGGAAGCTGGCCACATCGATTTTTAAGCTTTCGAATAAGTAAAGATAGCGAACTAGAAAAATGGCCGAATCAGCGAAGTGGCCGAATTACCCCGACTTACCTTATATCTACACATTATATGGAAGTGTTCTGATAGTGTATTCACTCTTTCAAATAATGAAATTGACTTCGCTATTTTAAAAAAGTCAATATGCACTTGGGAAATAGGGAAGCCCATTATTTCGGGCGTACACGACTTCTCACTAGGAAATCGCGTGATTTTTTCACTATTTTACTTTTAGAGAATTTATAAGTTGGCTGGGCTAAGGGCTTGTATCAACTGTATATATTTACTTTTTAATATGTTTATTAGTGTAGTTTTGTTTTTATACTCTCTTGCACCTGAGAGAGTATAAGTGAATTCTTATTACTTATATTTATAATATGAGGTCTAATGAATGATAGTTTAATTTCATAGGTTTTCTGGTAGCAAGAATCTAGATTTGTATCATCCCAATGAACGTTAATGAATGAAAATTCAATATTTCTTTAGCTGTAGAAATTTTGTTTGCTATAAAAAAGCTTCTTTACATCAGTGTTAAAGATTTTAAATTGGTTTTTAACCGAGCGCTTTATAACACTTTGAATGATGACCGACCCAAATTACAATGTTAATCGAACAATAACAAAATATTAATTTAAAATTTATTAATTTAATACATTGTATATGGTACAAACATAATGATGCAACGGCACAGAATTTCGGTGTAAACACGCACATAAGCATTGAATCACGTTGATTAACGCCGCGCGTCGGAACGCCAATAAATTATAGAATTTCGAATAAATACGGTCTTTATGAAAAGCATTAAGCCCCGTGGATCATTAAATAATGATTGACTGCGATAGAATTAAGCTCAAGATTCGGTTAACCCTGCGCGCCTTCGTGGGCGTTTATGCCGTGTCCAACCACGCCGAAATTTACAGCCAAACTTCTGCATCGCAGCGCGCACAAAGTTTATTTTACAGGCGCACGCTCGCGTATATAGAAGCATCGCGCGTCTTTTTGTCCCCGCGCGCGTCGCGCCCGCTGTCGTCTCTATATACGCGCGCGTATAAGTGCCACATGGGGCGGACGACACATTAGTTATTGCTGATTTCACGTAGGCCTAATAAAAATCTCGGTAAAATAAAAGGCCGGCAGACGTCGGCGACGACGACGACGGCGAAGGAGCGGCGGCGCTGCTGAATTTACAGTTAATAAATTTTTCACGCGCTTTTTTTCCAGGGCGTCCGATAAAAATTCGACTTTACGATCGAAAGTTCATACGCGCCATTGTTCGCCGGGGCTTCGCGTAATATATGAGCGGGGGGAGGCAGCGGCGGCCAGGCGAGAATCGGCCAGCGCGACCGATTTTCGTCCCTTTTCGGACACTGACTGCTCCGATGCATACAGGTATAATATAATATCGCCGGGGCGAGGAGAAACCGACACACGCAAACGTGCGGAAGCGCCCACTGCTTATATATGGCTATCTGGGTCGCGAAGAATTCCGCACTGGGCGGGGAAAGGAGCGCGAGATTCCGAGCCGCAATAATAAGCTTATAATTACTTCTTCCGGCAATTGGTGCCACTTAAGAAAGAACGTTCGCTGCTTAACAAAGTGCAAGGATTATACGAGTGCTCATCTCTGCAGCTGTGTACGGACACCGGTGTGTAGCTTCCTATAATCGAGAGCGCTATTAATATCCTTGAGACTGCGAGGCAATTTTATCAATTGAATGCCGTCGCTGATGATTGCCTCCTGGAACGCGCGCGTAGCTGCGTCGATGTTGTCTGCGTCGTCGCAGGTTTCCGCACGCGCTCTTCCGCTGACGAATTGCTTCGCGGTACCTTATCATTGTCAGTCCATTGATGATAATGATCGGTCTTTTCTTGTTTATGAGGCGAGGTAACTGTGCGATTAACGTTGGGATGTAGTACTCAAGTTTCGGTTCAACTGGTTTAAAGAGCGTTTATTGTAACTATCGGTACCACATCAGTTCTTTCTGGGAAGTAACTTAATTAAAAACGCTGGTGTAATTTACGGTAGTTTGTTATTGAACTTTTATTGATTTATACCATTGGCATAACTTTTGCTCTTTGTAAATTAAAAGTATACCGATACATGAAGAATATTTGATACGTTGAACATATCAATAAATTACATTCACACAATTTATACGGCATGAAAATAATATTACTGTATATTTGCTTAAATTTAAATATAAAACCTATATTCTAGCATTATATTACTACATTTTCTTAACAATATTAAATAAGTTAATTAGACAGATCTCGTGTTGAATAAATAGCTGATTGATTTGCAATGCTGATATACCAATTATTTCGTACTTTTATGATAAAATTCGCATTCAATAAAGAACTCGTTTTTCAATGAAATTATTAATTAAACCTGATATTTTCTTGCAACTCATTTTACATATCAAAATTATCAATATTGTATTTTTTTTTTAATGAAATAAATGCGTGTATCCATTTATACATCGCATCCAGACAGAAACAAAACGCATTTAAAAGCCCAATCGATATTGTCTTTCGCAAAATTATTTGTCCTTTACTTAGTTATTCCGTACGGATAGACATCAGCAGTCCCTGCCGATATCGCGTCATTTATCCGCGCGACGAGGTAGTTATTATTCCGCGTACGGCGTTCCGTTTCGTCGTATAATTTTTATAATATAAAAAAAAAGAGTTGCATTTCAGTACCGACAGCTCCCACTCTTCCACTCTCGCGTCCACCCCCCGGCTTAAACGTCGTAAAAAAGTAATTTCACTTGATAAAAATCATGCGCGCGTACAGTGGGGGAACACATCTGTGCGTCGGAATTTTCGCGTTGCAGCAGCAGCCGCTACGCACATCCCGCGTATCCTACGATATTTCCGTTTTTTACAGTGCTCATTCCGTCGAAACGTACTTGGCACCGAGGCTTTCGTCGCGGCAGTGGCGGCGACGATGGTTGGCGCGGTATCCACGAGAGAGAGAGAGGCAGGCATTTCATTGCGTCGCTCGATGCGTATATATGCGAGAGAGAGAGAGAGAGCTCGCACTGCTAAAAAACGCGTCCAGGGATCGGACAGTAAAAAATGTAACTGGTAATTTAGTTAGCCGTTGCGAACTGGATGCGCGCCGCGGCCGACGCTGCGCTGCTGCTACCGCTGGGACAGTAATAGGGCGTATCTCGTATCTGTCCGGGCTCTGACGGGTTTTTATGGGTTTGCGATGCGTGGATTCATCATTCGATATATTACTGCTGCGAGCTCTGCCCGTGGACGTCTCCGATGTCATCGATACTAACCCAAAGAGCATTTTCGACCCGGCGTCTGTGCTGTACACCTCTCGCGCTACCCCTAATTTATCATACGCGGACAATGATTTTTTTCAGCCCCTACGCGTATGTATATATACGTACGAGCGAGCTGATTTTTTCACGCTCGTTTTTATATATATTTTATGACGCTTCCGCGTATTTTACGGACGTACATCAGCGCCTGCGCGCCCGCGTATGCAAATGCGGATACAATGTTTTGCGATATTAATGATTCTATCGGTATTCGATATATAGCTCGTTATAAATAAGCATCTTGGCCGTGCGGGGCAAAATGATTAATCTAAATTATTCAGGCGAACTTTGGAGAAATGCGCCGCGACCGAGCGATTCGTCGAAATATCGTACGTATCGACAATTTTAGAGGGGCTTATAATCTCATCGCGGCGTGCATAATGAATCCGAAATTGACAGAGACACCGCGCGCGCGCGATTAATAACGTGCACACCTTGCCCGTCAATATTTCAGGTTCGCTAAAAATTGCCGCGGCTCTCATCGCGCGGCCTTGTAATTCGCGCGGGGCCGCTTATGAAAAATGCAGAGCCGCGCGCGCGATGCTTCGAAACACAGAACGAACGAACGAGAGCCGCCATCCTTTCCGAATATACATTGGTAAAAATTCATCGGCAGTGGGCGGCAAAGATCGCTTTGACACCGGTCAGCAGGCGCAGCAACGGCCGCGGCGTTATACTCTCGCCGATAATCGAGCTCTCGGCCGCCGCGCCGCCCCGATATATATGTCTTCCTCCGGGGTACGCGAGCTGCACCGGCCTGCAGACACACACACATACTCACGCACACGGGGAGACAGGCACACACACATACAGAGAGAGACAGAGGTAGCGGGGGCGTCGGCAGAAAAGTCCGCTGCAGCAGCGTCCGTCACGCCGGTCCTTATTGAAAAATGCACAAAAGAGTTCGATTGTAGCTTTATCTGCAGTTTGATTGTAGATTATTGATGTTCTTCCCCGTGTTCGCTTAGCCGGGGCTGCGAGCGAGCGAGCGCGAGAGGGCGAAAAAAGGGAGAGAGAGAGAGAGGAGCGAGCCGTCGCCCGTAAAAAAACTCGAAAAATCGACGCTAAAGGCCGGACCGGCGCGCCGCCCCCTCGTTCGGCACCGAATGCATGTCTCCTCCCAACCCACCCCCTCGAACTCCCTCCTCGTTATATGTAACAGGGGAGAAAAAAAAGGAATTTCGCGATCGCATGCTCTCTCTCACTCCCGCGTGTGCGTCTCTCTATGCGAGTGCAGCGCGTTGGACAGAGACGGAGCGAGAGGGAGCGGGGGGAGGGAGCGAGGGGGAGGCGATCGCTCGCGTACTTTTTTTTCACTCCCGGGCCAAGCGCGTGATCATGCGCGCGGGCGCGGGCTTTCGATCCTCCCTCTCCCCCTTCGCTCCCGCACACCTATACACGCGTACGTATGCTATATATATAGACGTATGCATATATACGTGAGCGGGTGCAGTAGCGCTGTTTTTTCACGTATGTAATCTCCGCTGGCCATCATTTCACATACTTTTGCCATTAGAGGCTGATTTACAAGGGAGGCGATATGCGAGCCATCCTTGCGCCGCGATCCGGTGTTGGGCCAAAGCTTTCTGACACACTTTCTCGCGACTCGCGTCTCGTCGAGAAACACGACGAATCCGAAAACGACGTCGAATTCGGGCGTCGGCTGCACCACCACCACTGCTCTATACCGCCAGTACCGCGTCCGCCAGCTCTCTCCCTCTCCCAGCGCTCTCTGCACACCCCTATTCATCGATGCTTGTAACAAATTTTTTTGTTTTTCGCTTTGCTTTGTTTCAGCCCGGGGTGCAGGACCGCGCCTCGCTCGCGCCGATTCTTTTATATCCGCCACCCCCGAGCTCTCTCTCACGCGCGTGCAGCACGCGAAATGGGAAAGAGTTACAACTTTTACGATACAATATGTAAATATTTTCACTTTGCGATTTTACGATGGGATTCGTTTGTGTCGCGAGCGCGTGCGTACGGCGATTTTTGGCAGTTCGAAAAAGTCTTAAAACAAAAGGGGTATACAATGGGCCGAAAAATATTTTGGTCGTGCGGGGTGAGAGAGAGCATGACAAAAGAACCGATGCTAATGTTACGAGCGGTATCGTATATGGGCGTCGCAGCAATAAAAAGAATGTAATTGTAATAAGGGAGTGAATTTTGGGTGTCTGCTGTTTTGAGTCGGTCGTTTGGAAATACGTTTTTACGATTCGCGTGTGTATATGCGATACAAAAAAGTTCGTTTTATAATTGATTATTAAATTTATAATATTAGATTTTTTTTATGTAGCTCGATTTCAAACGAAAAATGCTAAAATATTCGCTCAATAGTGCACACATGGTATTTTTTACATTCTGATGGAATCTTGACTAGAAAGGTTCGAAAAACCGGGGGCCCTTTTCAAATTCGAATCAACGATTTTCCCCGGAATTTAAACCGCTCGAAATGAAATGATCGGCCAGTCGATCAGAATGTTACCATGCACGCGTGTGCTCGTGCTATAGAGAGATAGGGCCTTTTTTGCATAGCCGTGTATAAATCCACGAAATTGTAATCACAGAAAAAGCCTCGATGAAAATGAGAACAGGTAAGTCCGTGTCTGGGGGCAATTCTCCTGATTGATGCCGCTAATGGACTCGATATATTTATTCCGCACAAATGTATTTCTTCACCCGTAAACTTTCGCGTTTCATGCAGAACACAATATAATAATGCGCGTACACGAAAACGCGAAAAAGCCCCGGCGCTCGCGATGTATTATGCTATAGTGGCCGGCGATATTTGAATTCATTTTGTAATGAGTATATCATCGTAATGATTATACACGCATATATACGTTTGAAAGTGCAGGAGCCCCAATTATTTCAAACGAATATAAATTGCATCGAGTTTTGGATAAAGCAGCATTAATGCTTTCAGTCGTATAAGAGTGCAATATCTTGCGCGGAATGTCAAAAGAATTCCTATCTCCGCAGGATCGCGCCTATGCCCATAATGCTATTTACTGCCTCCGCTCTCTAAAACAATTTGAACACTCTGGGCATATAAAATAGCCCTCCCCGCTCCTCTATATCGCTTTTATCGCTCCATCGATAACAACAAGAAGCCCATAAACTTAAATCATGCAAAAAAGCGAGACGATATTTGACGTAACAAAGCATAATCCGGGATGTCCTTTTAAAGTCGAGGCTGTGCGCGAGAGCCAGCGGCGGATTCTCCCGAGTGACCTAAGGATAAGCCCCCGTGCGCGATCCGCATCACCTCGTTACTCGCTCTTCCGTACACACACACACACACACATACACACTAGCCTATCCTTGTATATATATGTGGGTACATGTATCCTCGCGGAGGCGCGAGGTGTGCGTTTGGTTTATGCCGCGGAGGCACTGAATCCGGCGTACGCGCGCGACAGAGCGAGGCAGCGCGCGAGTAAATTGAAGGACGGACAATGAGAGAGAGGGAGAGAGAGAAGCTCGTGCAGTGCCTCGCGTTAAGGGCAAGGATATCAATACTAAAATCGCTCGTAAAGCAGATATAGCGCGCGGCGCCGCGCTCGCTCGCTCGCTGTACACGCACGCGCGCGCGTGCTACGAGAACTGCATTTACATTCCGATATACGACTCGATAAAAATGTCACATCTCCCGCTGGCTGCTGCTGCCGCGTATATATAGTTTCGAGTATATGTATACACTCTGTGGGTGTATAGTGCGCGGCCAGAAAAGAGGAGGGCCAACCCTTTGCGCGCAGCTTGAATTCGAATTCACCTCCGCGAAAGGAGGCAGGGAATTCAAAATCTCTGAGTGCACTTTGCTTCTTCCTTTTTTTTTATTAATTTATTTTGCCCTTTTTTCGGCGCCGCCGAATTGGACGCGTCGTAAAACATTAATTGTTGGCTGGTCATGGATGTATTTATGGTTTGTATGTTTTAATGCCTTGGGTACTTTTTCTTGTGCGTTATAAAGATGTTTTTCAGTGTAACAACGTTATTTAACGGTATGTTCGTGGAGATGGTGCTGTTGGAATAACTAATATGGGCGCGTATCGAGAACACGTGCTCAATATTAAAATATAGAGTAATATGCAAAGATCAATATCGATTTAATGATTGTAGATAACTCCAATGGTTCTTGGAACTTTATAGGTAGTTTAGCTATAAACTTGTTATGATTTGCCAGTTATTAATAATACAAATAAACTTTTACAAAAGGAGTTTACAGTTCCTTTAGAGCACGCGTATAAAGCTAACAATATTTTTTTCGACTTTCAAATAATTATTATTATACGGACTACGAAACGATTTATAAAATAGAAACTGAATATATTCCTATTTAGTTGCGGAGAATACTAAAGTTCCATCAAGCAAGAAAATAGGCACTTTGAAGGTTATGTTCAACGCAGACGAGGGTATTTAAATCAAGCTATTAAATCTTCTAGTCCCTCTATTCCGCGCGCCTATATCTGTATACAGTACGCGCAAATATGTCCATTCCATGTATCCCTTTACACAATCAAGAAATATTCGAAGCGCTGTGCGAGTCCGCATACGCGTGTATATATACGCAGTGCGCTGTATTGCTGGTTATCACCAATTTATAACCTCCACATGATATTTCGCGGCCGGGAAAGGGAGAGAGAGCCATGCACACGGCGCAAGGAAATAGGATTGGTTACATCATAAAACTGAGCCGCACTGATTGCTTAAAAGTTTCGTACTCAGTTGCCGACTCTGTCGAGAGCAGGATTTTATCCATTTTGGGGATCAAACGTTTGCATATATACGTCCATTCTATTAATTTATTTATACGCTGATTCGTTTTTGCCTAAATTCGAAAATTTCACAGATATTGCCGCGTAAATTTTTATCTTCGCATCTCTAGTTTATTCCATCTTCTAGTTAGTGCTGCCCGGTACATATCAGATTTATAAACATATACCAACTTACAACGCGGCAGTAAATGTTCCAACTTCAAAATGGCTGAAATTTATTTCATTTCGTATACGTAATCTAACCAGATTAGCCTTTAAATGAAACGCTCAAAATAGAAAGTCGTGAAGTGACTTATTTTCGTGCGTTGGAAATTCACACGCGAGCGAACTCTTTTTGTTATTATCGATTTTTATTATTTAATGCGGCCGATTATCAGTATATACGAGGGAGAGGAGAGAGACTCGTGAGTGATCAAGAACTTTCAACTATACTGATCAAAGCAATCGTCGGAACATGAACATCTGTTCGGCCGAGCAACGTCGGGGCTTTTAGTTTCGTAATTGCATTACAAGAAAATGTTCAAGCAGCCGGCAAATAGGTCGGCATATGCGTAATTCAACGTCGAAATGAAGTTTGATCGCTCGATTTATATGTAAAAATTTCATTATAAACATGCAAAAAGCCATTTTACAAGAAGCCTTTACTAAATGGACAATATTCCCGGAAAAGTTAAATAACAGAAAATTATTAAATCCGCTTAACCGAATAATCAAGTGCATTTATGAATTTCCAAAATCTTCCGGTTGAATTCCGCGAGGCGCTTCAAAGTTAAAACAAACGCGCGGCAGCCGCAGCAGCAGCAGTAGCGAGAGTGAGAATCGCTGATGGTATATACGCTCGCGAGAATGCCGCTAAATGAAAAAGCCCGTAACTTCAGCGCGGGGATTTATGCAGTCGAGTTCCGCGTTACTTGGGATGCAAGTAAGGGCTCGAGGAGGCGGTGGAGGAGAAGAACAAGATATTGAATAATACTGATGCACCCGCCATCGTGCACGGGCACAAGAAGCTCTCGCTCGCTCGCGTAAAATATTCGTACAATCAAGCAGCAGCAGTGGCGCTCGCGAGATAACGCGAATTTCTTTTTTTCTCTCTCGCTCTCACTCTCCGCGTGTCTCTCCTTCCCAAGGAGTCAATTAGGCGCGAATTTCAATTTTACGCCTCCGATGTCATAATTCATGCACGAGGAGTTTTAATTGAAGAGTCTCTCCCACTCCCCTCCTTCGCTCTCTTGCGCGCACTCGGCCCTTCCTAAAGAAAGAGAGAGATAGCCCCGCGGTAGAAGAAGAAGAAGAAGAAGAAGGCGGAAGGCGATGCGCGAGTGTGCGAGAGAACAACGCCTCAAGTTAAACAGAGCTCGTCTCCTTAATAAACCAACGAAGGAGAGCCGGCGCCACGTCTTCCCTCCCTCTCGCTCCCGCGCGTTTTCAATGCGGAGCAGATATTTATACAGAATCCTCCTCCTCGATGTCGATGTATAATCTTGAAACTTCAGCGCCTTTTACCCTTTTCGCGTCCTCCCTCTAACCCTCTCGCGCGCTCAAGACGACGCGCCCTTCAGCGCCTCTCTAGCAAATAATGTATAGAAACTGCAGGCACAGAGAGTGGGGTGGGCTCATCTACATAAGTAATACGGCGTTAAGGAAAGCACCAAAGGAGCGCACCTCTCGAACGCGCGCGGGATTGAGGCGCGCAAAGGAGAGAAGAAAGCGTCGCCGCGAGGAACGACCCAACGACGACGACAGAGGCTATAAGGCAAAGGGTTTCCTCCGCCGGCATTAATTGTCAGCCTCGGCTTCGAGATAAGGAACACAATGTTTGTTACTTCCGCGCCGGGGGAGGGGAGGAGAAGGAACGACCGAAGACGCTCGCCGGCTCCTCTAAACGACCATCTTTTCCCTTTGTGGTGGGCGCGAGGAATTTCCTTTTCCTCCCTTTCTCTGGCCGAATACAAAGAAGGAATTACCCGAAGAGATCGGTAATTAAACGAGAGCCAGGACGCGAGCGAGCGATTCGGTACGGTCAGGAGGCCCTATTTTTATGCGGAGCCGATATGGCCACTGCTGTCGCCAATGCTGCTGCTGCTGCTACGCTGATTCGCCTTATTCCCGCGGCTCTCATCTTCTTTATGAATATTCGAATGGCTATCCATAATGCAAAGTCTTCGGCTGTTTTTCCCGTTCCTTAATTACTTTTACGAGGAGCTGGAAGGCTCCGGAGAGAGGCTCGAGAGTATTTTTTGTAAATGCGCGAGAGCGAGGCGTACATGGAGAAAAATTGCCTAGTAAATTTTACAAGGTACCATAGTAAGTCTCTCACAGACTGCCCACATTAGCATTTTTACTATGTACTATAGTAATTTTTTGTAGGGAACCTACGAATTTTTCT